>JAQGBY010006353.1:0-13251 GCA_034698785.1 Mycogona germanica
CTCGGCCAAATCATGTACTTTACATTTTTGTAACCACGGCGTAGTCAATATAAATATAACCTTGCTTTCTACCACCTCCAATGTTATATTATATTAGTGTGTGAATCTTTTTGGTTCACTAATATACCCAAATTGCAATAAAGTTAGTTTATCGGAACATTGTCATCGAATCCATGAACTTGTCGCCGTTACCCAGGTTGCAGTCCATCAATCTCTTCATCAATTGTGTTAAATTAAGTCGCCTCAATTTACATTACATCTCCCCATCAATATAGCAGGATGGCGTGCATGGAAACGAATAACTGGGCACAATTGTGACAACAATTTTTAACGACACTTCAGCGTGCAGAAAAAAGAGAAAAATTCCAATCCCCCGCGACACCACATTCAGTGAAAATTTGCGAGGCCATGAATTTGTTGCTGTCCGTGAACGAGCAAGGCAAAATACGTCTGCTTCAAAATGCGCCTATTTTGCATCCAGTCAACACCTGCATTTTCAGACTCTCCCCAAACAGTTTTCAAGCAGTCAGAGCACGCAGCCATTATTAGCATGAATATCGTAGTAGCGACTATAGAATGCAAGGATATATGACCTATCGGGGTGTCTGCGTTGCGAGGGGGCAATGTCCCCCACCCCCCAACTCTCCGTCTGCCTCGATGCACGCAATTCGCACAGGTACATAGGTGTCGAATGCGGAAAGCTTAGTTTTTCCTCTATTAGTTGTTCCGCGGGCCGCAAGGCTGCACAACCAATCAGTAAAAAAATATCTGCTGGTTGAGCTATAACGTTTGAATCTCCGATGATACGTGTCGTGGTGTCACGCTACTATACGGCAGAAGCTTGCAATAAAAGTATCGGAACTTACGTCAGCTAACTCGGACAATCTTGTTAAAACTTAAAAGAATGCATGTGAGAGGAGTGTCCAAAGGATTGGTACGAGAGAAACTAGATATCTTTTAAAAGAATGCACACTGAAGTGTTTCGTCTGAAAAAGATCTTACAGTTCATTGGTCTCAACAGACTTTGATTATCAATAACCGTGACAGGTGATATGCTAGCGAGATTGAGCAGCTTTTAGAAAATCGTTAAATTGAGAACGAGGCACCTCTGTTTCTCGATGTGACCGTTACGCCACTTAACGTCATTTAGCTGAGACGAGCCCATGGAGCGGCAGTGTAAAATGGTGGGAGATGGGGCAAGGCAGTCATGCCAGTGTCATTAACCAGGGCAGCTCTGGTCCCTACAATGCTCCCATCGATCACTCCCCCCTCCTTTCTGCGCATGCGTGACTCGCAACTTCACAACCCTTCAGCGCCACCTTGAAATAACATCGCTCGCCCTATGAGATATCCTGCACTAATACACACAATAACAACACACCTCCACCACGGATATTCAATATGTGCACATGTGTAAGCACATTTGTAGGCTAAGGTCAGGCACATGTACATGCATGGCGCAATACGTGTTATTGTTTGGCAAATTTCACAGGTCTACACTGTGTATGCACATATTGAGCCGAACCAATAATCTTAAGATCTGAAAGCTCAATCTTAAATGGTGGGCTGAAATGTAACTCCAGAGAGGTGTGCACTCGTAAAGTCAAGTATGGCGGGTAACCGCCCATTTTGGAATCGTTTTATCCAGGAGGTACAGTACGAAAATGTGGCCCCTGAGTACTCGTGGAGTACAGAGAAAATGTCGCTTATCTTCCCTCTTTACCTTGTCTAGTAAAATCCACCATTTGATTTAGTCAATGTGCACAAAATGTTGCTCCATGGAAATGTCATTTCGTTTTGGTCAATCCTATGTTTAAAATCTATAGCGTGGACATTTCAAATCGTTCCTCGTATGCGCTCGAGTCAAACAAAATGACATTTCCGTGGAGCAAAACGTAAGAATAGGCATAATATGAATGGGGCTTAAAAGCGTACAACTCTCATAAGAATCACAAACCGTAATACTTAATCTTCAAAATTGTTTGATGTTCACGATTGTTTGCTAAAAGCAACAATCAAGTATTTCTTTTTTTCTCAGAAATAATGCAGGATATTTGCGAGACATGAAAAATCAATTTAGCAACAACAATATAACCTATTAAGTTTGCTAATTTGAAAGCGCATATAGCTTCTGTCAAAACTGGTATGTCACAGATTTGAAAATGAGTTTTTTTTTGCATATGAATGTAGTAGAAGGAATAATTAACGTCAATTGTGTTTGTATAACTAGAACGAAAATTATTCAATGCTGATCAGCCCGATTTGGGGTGAAGCGAAACTGATTTTTTCAATTACTCGTATATATATTGCTTGCATGCCAAACTTGTATATGGCATAATCAGATTCGGTCATTAAACATTCAACTTTTTACAGAGTTACTTGGCTGTAACAGACAAGTCTTTTTTTATTGGTTGATAATAGGCATAACGAACAGGGCAGAGCGATATTTTTTTATACAGTAAACAATCATACTTCGAACAGCGTTGCCGGAATCAAATTAATGTCCAAGCAAGCAAAAAACAATTAAACTAGACCAGGAATGGCTGTCCAAACCTCTCCTCAGTCATACTTTTTTCCGAAAACACTTTTAAAAATTGCCTGGTACTGCTTTGTCTTGTTTTTCATTTGACGATAATATAGTTTGTCATCCTTTGCTAAGCGACACTTTGAAATGCTCAAATACAATAGGCGTCGAAAAACAGCGCCCTCTGTGCTAGGCGACTGTGAAAATAATTTGATAATTAATAGATGTACCAAGTTTCAGGATAATCAGTCAACATATCGCAAAGATCATAAGATGTAATAAAATTTATTTTGGTATCAAATTTGTTGGGCTGTCTGAAAATCATTCCAGTAGATAAGCACCTAATAATCCTTCTTTTTCCATTGCCAAAATAGCGACGACACGCAAGCCTATTAGAACGGAATGGTATTCGGAAGAATGGAATTTATGTGCATCACTGACATCGAGAGGGTCATATTTACGATCAGTCTACCAATTCTTATAAGCTATTACACGAATCACGGAGTTTTTCTTAAGGCATGACAGTATTTTGCCAAATTACTGGCATTGTTCTGCAATGTCTTTTTTTTTCTCCAGCCAAAGGGCGAACACTAACCTCACTGTAAAAGACAAATATGCTAAACGTTCTTGTCGCAGCTCAGTTATGTTTGCTACTATGCGAAACAGGCAATGAATAAAATGCACTAATATCCTAGTTATTGATACATTGGACAAGCATGCTTCATGGATCCAATCATGCTTGAGCAGCGTGCTAACGTTAAGACATTGAATTGTATCGTTTCGTCCGTGCTTCGGTAAGAAATTCGAGTGGCAATTCGCACATCTCAATTGTGACCAAGAATTTCAAATGTGCTTGAGAGAGTGAGTTCAACTTTTAATAAGATTATACATCGAGCGATGGGCACGATTTCGAATTAGTTATTTCCCCAATCTCAAACAAATTTTTTATTTCTGAAGCAGCCTAAAGTGTATGCTTACCGTAAAACGATGTTATAACTAAAACGATGGGAATTGCAGGACTACAATTAGACTATGTTATAATTATTCTTAACAGAAATGGGCATTTCTGCAAAAACAATTTTTATACAATAAAATCAACGAAAAGTTGAAAAGTTGTCTTCTAATTCGTCAATGAAAAGTTGCAACGAAAATTAAATTACGTTACATTTTTTTTAAATTAAAACGCACTTGAAAATGATACGTGTGAGCTAACTCCATGGAAATGTCATTGAAGTCCACCATTTAATCCAATACACAGAACACACAGATTAAATGTCAGATAATCGTGCGAAATTTATATCTTGCCAAAAACCATTTGCCATGCAATGCAATGTACTGAAAATATGACAAAAGGGTCTTCTGTATTCGTGGCCAATTCACAAGTGTCCACATATAAAGTTGGAAAGTTAACTTGGATGTTTTCAAATTTAATATACCGAGCAGTACAGTCTGGCTACTCTCCCACTTACTGATTTCGGCTCAATTAAGAGATCATCCAACTGTCAAAACCAGGACATACTCGTAAAACTGCATTGGACTCCAGTTATAGAACAAAAACAAACGTTCCGAATGCAGCAACACCGGTTCTACTAATTGATTACTACTCAAAAATGAAAAGCAAATTAACACAACCTTGATGTACTAGTGACGCTTGCCAGAAATATCATCGTCTAGACAACAGCAGATTTACGAAATATTTACACTAACCTTTGTTGCTCGCGTGTTCAGGTGCCGTCTGCTGCAATTGACGTTCGAGTCGAGTCAAAAAGGTGTGATGAAACCAGACACGGTTAGACGAGAACCTTGTAAACGTGTGTAAGCTTTAAGCATGACCAGTCCTGGGTGCCATCGGTCACTTAAGCAAGCAGACGCACAATATAAAGAAATGTCCCGAATGGTAGCGAACTTGCAGCCGGGCAGTTTTGGAACCGTCCAAAAAAACTGGATCGCCAATTAGCACGTTTCGTCCCGCACACCACCGCAGAATTATGGGTTCCAAAAACCCGGTTGGGGGATCGCGAAATTCCACTGAACGTCAACGGTGCAGAATGGGGGTTGGTGTCGTCGATAAGAACGGGGGTCCCGCAAAGAACGAAAAACGTAGCCAATAGTTCGAAATGGGGCTCTCCTGAAAACAGTTACCGCGGTGGACGGAGGTTACCTGTTTTGTAACCTGTTTCGTCCGCCATAACAGAGAATAGGGGGAGGAAGACAGGGGTGGGGGGGGGATGAAGGTGGAGAAACGCTATACAGAGCGCGCGAGCACAAATAGGGGTGAAGTTTGCACACACTGGTTCGCGATAGCTGGTCAGACAGTCGATAGAATTATATCGATGCAAGTGTTGACGACGAAATAAGTTTTCTGATGTTATGCCGATCGCCAAATAGAAGTGTTCGTGTTACAGGCGCTGTAACGAGAAAAAAATTACATGACACTTTAAAAAATATGAGCATTGATATTTTTTTCTTTAATTTGATTAATGATTATATTCAAATTTTCCCCAACCAAAAATTAATTCAAATTATATTTTTCTAGATTGTCCACTCTGTTCGTCTTCTTAAACTACTACACAACTGTGTCATCAACTTTTACGGACAATTATTGATTTCGATAAAAAAAAATAGAGTACTTGAACCCTTTTTCATATACAGTGTTTGAATTGGTACAAGATTGAGTGTCAATTGTTTTTCCAGCTATCCAGTTCACATGGATCGCGAATAAACGAGAGCTTATTGGCGAACCCGGGACAGTCCGAGACATGACAAGTCGGACTCTCAATCACAACTACAAACTACGATTATTATTGATGGAAATTGGACGCTATTAATTGAAAACATTCTCTAAAATAAGTTGGGATACCATTTACACGAATGACAATCGCAAAGTCGATAGCGGTTAGTCGATAGTCGTCGACTCTACAAATGAATGAACTAGTCGTGCATCACGGACACGGGAGAGGGGGGGGGGCTGCGTAGGGTAAGCGTGCGCACAGGTGTATAACTTGCCACTGCGCACAATACAATGTTGGCGTGACGGGGTGGCGGAATTCTAGCGGGAAAAACGCCGCGCCATTCGATCGGCCACAGGTAGAGACGTAAACGTCGCAAACCGGTCAACTCGCGTGGCCCACTCGACCAGCACTTTCCAAAATACGACTGAGGAGCTCCGCTGACCGGGGAAAGTTCCTCCCTTCCGGTCTCGCGGAATGCTATCACAAAAACAAAAAAAAATACTCTTTTTAATCTGTGAACAAATTAAATCTAATCAGCACATTGGTAATGTCGCTCAATGCAACAACGCGACATACATGATTGAAATGCTGCCAACGGAAACCGCAGTTCCGGGTGTGCAATTCTCAGTGTGGCCTCACGATCACTCAATCTCGGGATTCTGTTAAAAATGATTGACTGGAACTTGAGTGACAAGTAATAGTAGTAGCGCACACTGAAATAATTTGCCTGAACAAAATTTAAACTACCTAACGTTTGTTCATTCGCGGGTCTGTCACGAAGCAACTGCGACCGACGATCGATATTAGTAGTTACCGAATTTGTCGCCGGGCAATCCTTGCCTTCTCGCAGTTGCCCGACTGACCGCTCACTTTTGGAATGAGCAGTCAGTGCTGGCCAGGTAGGTATACGGGGAGGAATTCTCCCGCCGCCGGTGATGGTAGTCCGACCGGTGAGCGAGCACTCTACGCCTGCTCGCGACTGCAGTTGTTACCTCCGAAACAGGATTAGCGAGCGAGAGAGATTTTAGTCTCTCTGTGCGAGGTCACGCGCATGCTGCGATTCCGTCACACGCGCATAACTTAGCGGGACATTTCACCCCCCCCCCCATCCCCAATACCACCTTCCTCCTTTGCGGGGCAATAAAAAATTTGATCCAGCTCGCTGAAAACAATCTATTTTTTCACCGACCGGCTCTTTTGTTTTTTCTTTGTTTCTCTGATGAGCTATTTTATTCAAATATTTTTTTCACGACCCCCGTTCGTTGTTCCTCTCTCTCTCTCTCTTCCCGCCCATCCCCTCGACTAACAGGACACGTCAACAACAGTCATCATTCCGGTATGAACCGCGAATGCCGATCAGAGCGTACATTCTCGACGAGCGCGTATTTCTGACTGAATCAGATCCAGGCATTGCAAGACAAAAATTGAGCACTGGACACTATAACTTTTGTCTTTCGAAAACGTCAAACGTCATGAAGAGTTCCCGTGCCTTTAGGATATCAATTAAGCGCATCAACTATTTGGCAATTTAAAACGCGAATTAGTTGAGAATTAAAACAGCATTTACTTCTTAATTATTGATATATTATAAATAGAAAACCCTTTGAAATTCGGGAAATTAAATATATTCACTAGATCTGGCAAAAAAGAAAGTCACGCGGCACAAATGAATAAACCATTTTGGAATCTATTTTTTGGCGCCATAGATATCTGAGTGCGAGCAATTGGAATAAATTATTTTTTTCAATGTAGTTTGATATTTTCTCTATACAGTCAATTTGGTCTGACAGATTTTTGGAGAAGTTACAGCTGAGCTGTGAATTTTTCCCGAACGTCTGTTTCCATTGCAATCAAATGGGGGAAAACACATTTTATTGTATATCAAAGAGGGAACTTAGCGGCGTAGCATTGGTTTTCGTATCATTAACTTAACTCAGAATCCTAGAATTATTATTACTATTATTATTATTTGCCCAATCAACTGTAGTCAACCGCACTACAGGCGTTACGTCTCCCTCATGGTGCTTAGGCACTGGTGCGAGGGGTCACGACCAGTAACCTGGGATCGAAATTTTTTCGAGAGCCCGCGCCGGGAATCGAACCCGGGACCGCCGAGCCACAGTCAGTCGCTAAGCCAACTGGGCTACGACGAGTCATATTGAAACTGAACATGACATCGTTATGTCGGTTAACAAAATACAGCATTTCTCATTTAATTTTTTTAGAATTCAATTGTAATTTTGAGTTTAAAAGTGCGCATGCAAATAAATGGGAAGTACTTTTTCTTACAATTTATTGTATAATCGTGAGAAAACGTGGGACAAAATATTTCAATGTGAAACGGAGATTGGACTTTCGTTTACTTAAATAAATTGGATTTACGATTATTGTACAAACAAGCGAGGAAATACAATTTTTTCAAAAGCAGCTATCTGCTATTGAAAACCATGTTAAATTGGGGTAAAGGGGGATCTTTTAGTGGCTTACCATTGGTATTAATTTCATACAGCCTAATTCATAGAAACTGCGCAAGGCAATGTTACAAAAAATAACAAAACAAAAAAATTTTATTTTGTTATTTCATTGAAAAAAACGACTCACAACTGAAAATAAAAGTGTGCATGCCTTGCTAAACCGAATGCACCCCTACTGAAGCTTGGGGCGCCACCTACAGTTCACCATAGTGAACTAACCCGCAACTAAAACGCCCACCGTTAATCCCGACCAAAGTGGTCATCATGTTCTTCTAATTGCGCTAATCGAGAATATAATAATACAGAGTACACTCGGGGTGGAATTAATCGATCGGTCCTCGGTGCGTTGGCAGTGGACAAATTAAAATTTTGTATTGCACCCACCACTGAATCGGTCATTCTTCCTTCTTTCCCAATTCGTTTTCTCTTGTTTCAGCATCTAACTGAATTGTTTTGGTTGGCCCACGCAAGGAAACGGTGTGAATTTGTTCTTACACTAGAACAAAAACACATCTACAGCAGTTAAATAGCATCGTAACAGACGGTCGCAGAAATGCTATGAATCATGCTAAAATTGACTAATCGTTTGGCCGAATGCCAGACGAAGAAACGACTATGTGACGAGCGCCACCATCGGGAATTTCTCTAATACAGGATGTGCCTGACAATTTACGATTGTTGCCGACATTCGTTTGGCGTTTGTCCAAACGAATAGACAATTTCAACACGTTTATTGGCACCACTGCCACCTTATGTCATCACCTTAAGTTATCGTGAAATCAAGTGTCGACCTAAAATGATTTTCATGGGAAATTTGATATTCTAGTAATCCCGGAACAAAAACATGTTCATCTTTGAAATAGTGCTCGCACTTAAACTATGAAAGACCGTTTATTTAAAAATTTCTATAAAAGTTCGTTCAGATTGCAGGCAGTAATAGCGAATTTCAAAAAGTCTTGATCGACAAATGCCCCTTCGTCTGACATTCAAACAAGTTCATTATCACTTTCTCTCATCGTATGTCACAGTCTTTACGCGTTGCCTGAATTCAAAGATAGCGAGAATCAGATATTCGCTTAAAAAAAACTGTACAAAAAAGTGAAAATAGAAAAAAAACGGTTAGATGGTTTGTGGATTTCACTATTGCTTTTTACATCGGAACATTTGAATTTGCTTTCTAGAAAAAACGAGCGGTACATTTTCCGGTCACGAAAGTCAAAAGTTAAATTAAAATTAAATTTTGTAATTAAATCAAAGAACCAAGACAGGGAGAGGCCAACAAATATTTCAGAACTGAGCAATATGCATGACAAATTTACGAAACGAAATACGTGCATTAAAAAACTATATTGTGAGAATTTCTCGAACGTCCCTCAATCGTCCTATATCTACATTACAATTGTGCTCCAAAATAACCTTACTTCGGAAATATATTATCGAATTTCATGAATTTGTTTTTAAGTAGAGTAATAATCAGGACTTATAACTACAGCAACTACGAGATGCAGTACATAATCGGAAACATTGGAGAGCTTTTATCTTCAGGGTTACCAGAGGTCGGAAACGACTTGACGTCACGTAACACAGACACAATAACATATATAATATACGAACATTTTACTTTTTAATTGTCCCTCCTTAACGTCAATAATGAACGTAGCTGAATGGCTCGAAGTTGCGCGAGCCTCTTTTTGTTCGTTTCAGACGCGCAATCTTGATGGCATCTTTTAATTGTGTCAAAGATGCTTAATAAAATATTTGAGACCTTTTGGTAGGCAGATATCTAATAGCGAAATTCCTAGGCTGTTCGATATTTGTCGTTGAAGAAAGTTTGATTGAGGTCAATCTCTTCAACCAGATCAATTTTGCCAGTGGTACGCGACGTTCCACAGAACCTCTTCAAAATAATAACTTCAGTCTATCACCAAAACTACAGTTTCGCTCGAGGACAATCGCTTATGAAATTGAGTCGACTTTGAAGGTCGCCATAATGCGGTGACACCAGTCTTTGAAAATTCAAAGCAGTACATATCAAGGTTGCCATATAGAAAATGTCAAGCCACAATTATTTCAGAAGATATGATATAGGGAGACTTACTTTTACTTATTTTTTGGAACACACTGTACATGTACGTTCATTATTGTTGACGAGTTAATAAAAAATACATTTGGCAGCACAGCAGCGATTCGTATACACTGGAATTCCCATGCATTGACTGGCAGTGTCGCCAAACACAATATGAGTTTTCCCCCATCGCGCATTCTTCTACATGACCCGAATATATAGGCTTACGAATGAATATACAGTAGATCTCGTTCGAAATATATCTGCTAGCACAACAGTTGAATATAATTTTTTAACGATGCAACTGCAGACATTCAATCAACTTCAAAAGACTTCATGCAATCAATACGTGCAAATTACAATTGGCAAGCGCTGCATAAAGTTGTGTGCCACTAGAAAACGAAATGTGGAGTTACAAGAGAGATGAATACGAGAAAACCAAAACAGCTCTTGTAACCATTTTCATGTCGACACCGTCTAAATAGTAAATGAAGATGAGAAAACACCTGAGCACAACCCCAAAGATTTTAAGTTATTTTTATAAAGTGCAATCTGGTTAAGGGTAATCCGTTGGTATAAAACCTACTCACAATGTAAAATTGAAAATTGTATATTTGATCCGCCTATAGCAGTATTTGATTTAATACACTTGCATGTTTCAACTGAATCAGACACGGATTAATTACGCGAAAAATGTGGAAACTGCACTCTGTCAAGATATACGGTTACACAAACCGGGAGACAATGGATAATTCAACAAAGAGAATACTGTTTATTTTTGTATTTGTCTGGTTAATAATCATGCTAGACGGGAAGCGTATTTACGATATGCACATTCGATAACCAATTGGAATTAATTCTAGAACGAGGACGACGGTCCATCGTATTAACAACACCTGTTGTGATGCCATATCAATTCGCTGAAGTTGTGAACACTGAAAAGAGTGGAAATCAGCTCAACCTGCGTTGACTATACGTAGAGCAGCAAGCGGTGACCGTGCAAACGACCTTGGCTTTGAGGAAAAGACGAGGAGTGATAGTTTTTGCCAATGCCTAAGTCTGTCTTTATATTCAATAGCTTCCCATCCATAATATGACATTGCAGAAAAAAGAACAGAAGAGATGAAAGGATATCCTCATAGTAACAACGGTTCCGATTTTCGAGAAACGAAACTAAAACAAACTCAACGCAAAAAAGCAAACCCGAATCAGAATTGATTTTTGGTTATGGTCTAAAAAAATCTCCAACGTAATGTCAGCGTCACAAATCCAATACTTACAGCAAAAATTAATCCTGGAATCGTAAATGCTGCCCAGACAACAATTACAAATATGAAAATGCGAGCCTCTAAGTCGTTCAATTACAATAATCGGAATATGGTGCGTGTAGCTCAAAAACACATGTATGCACAACGTCTCTATTTCAATCACTAGATTTTAGAGTCGAGATCTACAAGCCTGATCAAAGATGGCAAAAAGCACCTGCTGCAATTCCTCCTGGGAAACTCACTTCGTCCATACGTGTGAACAGAAAACAGAACTGGGCTTCTTTCTATAGCCTACTCATAGCGAATAACTAGCAATCCAGGTTCACAGGAGGACACCTGAGGAACACCACAGATTGGACGAACGTGCAGCAACCCCCCCGAAATCGACTACGTAACATATGAGCCGTATACAAATCAGCGCATACATCACTGTCAACAAAATATATCGGAAGAATGGAATTGATCCAACGTGAGAGCTCGTTATTCAAGTATACATGAAACGCAGGAAGGTTACCAAATACAAATAAGGGTTTTGTGTGTCTTATTGAACTTTATACCAGTTATTACATGTTGCTGTTGGATATGCGATAAATTGGAGCTGGAATGCGAGCGTCCATGTCGGCGGTAGTGCGTCCCTCGCCATACATATCGTGACAGGACTCACACATTCACCTAAGTGACGGTAAGAAACGTATCTCACTTTCTTTTAATTTGTACCCGAAACAAATGGCTTGGTGGCATTGTGTAGAGCTATGCTATCTAAAGGCTACTCGTGCATACTAACTAGTAAGTAATATTTACTTTCATCGTGCATCGTTGAGAACCATACTGAGAACACAATAGGACGGTAGCGACGCCGGGTGAACCGTGTCGCACCCACCACCCATCAGTCGCACTGCCTATCCAACTGACTAATCCAAGCTCATTTGGTCGCTGAGGGTGCTGGAATTTGAAGAACCAAGAAATTCGTGTCACCAACTGATTTTTTTTGGACTGGACATGGATTATCCAACCCCCCCCCCCCCCCCAATTAGCATCCAAAAGCAGTCGGTAACGCCTAATGGGGAGATGAATACAATTAATCGTCATCGATTTTTCATAGCTGCAATTTGATATTTTGCTTTTGCAGTGTAGGTATGATTGTGAGCTAAATTTCATAAGAATGCTCAAAAACTGTGAAACCATGACACGAACGTTTTTCAATCGCACATCATATCCCCCTTCAACGAGATTTAAGGTGAAAAAACAAATGACTCTTGAGATTGCCTCAAAAATTAAATAAAATAGTTAAAAATAGGGATAATTTAGTGACATTCAATATTCAACAATGTGGTAACATCGCTCGTGCGGATAACATAAAATCGTCAAATTTCCTTTCGCAACACTAGATTCACCATTTCAAGGAAATAAACAAATGTCGGGCAATAAAAAATTAAACAATTGTTTAAATTGTGAGACACAAAAAATACCAAAATGAATGTTTTTTTTTTACTGACAATTTAGTTATTTATAAAATACATTCATAATACAATGTTGGGTAGTCACAGATCATACCAGATCAAGTTCAAAATTTGGCATACAAATTAATTTTCAAGAATAATTTTAGGTGGAAACAAATCAGTCTTATCATTCTCAGATTTCGACAAACGCAAGATCGAACCGAAGATAATCATTTCTAAAAAGTGAAATTAAAATGTAAGCAAAGAGTACACACAAAAGTGAACAAATTCAATTTCTTTTAGCGCATTCCACATTCCAATCCCTCCCCCCTCTCTTCAAAGAGTCTATTTCGGTTCAGAAGTTCCAAGTGAGGTGTCCGTGAACATCAAGTCGCAATAACCATATCCATCATTCGACGGCCACACCACGGCCGAATCGTTTCTGGGGCATTTGGAACGCATTTCCATGTTGGTATCCTCCAGTCTTTAGGCCGGCCGGACAGCTCGGAGGAGCAGCGACAACCGTTGCTGCGGCCGGCACCTTGTCCACATGACGAAGTACGCTGACCGGTTTAAGAGCGGGCCGATGGACAACGGGAGACTTAGGCTTGCGGCGAATGGAACGCATTGGCTTGCGGCGAATGGAAGGCATTGGCTTGCGGCGAATGGAAGGCATTGGCTTGCGGCGAATGGAAGGCTTTGGCTTGTGGCAAACGGGAGATTTAATCGAACGGCGTTTTTTGAGTAAG
>JAQGBY010006354.1:0-13251 GCA_034698785.1 Mycogona germanica
ATTCTGAGCAGCAACCTTAAACTGATCTCCCTCCTACCCAGTTCCAGTGTCTCCCAACCCACTTTTAACAGCATGTCTATGACACTCTTCCTTGCAACGCAACTCTTCCTTGAACCATTTCAAGCCCCAATCAAGAACCATTCCAAGCTATAAGCCCCACATGGTGAGTGAGGATCACAAATGGAACTGCAGTATTCAAGCAAAGGTCGGACCATCTAAAAGTAGGCCACTGACTTAATCACCCCATCATATGAACATGAGGTTCATTCACTATCAGTGGTAGTAAAAAAAATGTGTCCTAATTAATTTTATGGGGAAAGTGTAAAGGATCGGTTCAGGTCTTGGGAAGATTTGATACTGCGGAGTGGTAAAATGTTGTATCTAAGGGGACAGAACCTCTCAGAGGGCATCTGTTCGTTATCGGACCTGGCTAGTTAGTTATCGGGGTTGTCCGCGCTGGGCTTTCCGCTAGTTGCGATCTGATGTTTACGCGTTGGAACAAGCAATTGTCTCTCTCTCCGTTAATGGACTTTAGTGACGGAATAGGTAAAGGCAGATATGATGGCCTATGCGCGTCACGTCCGCTAACTTGTTGCGTCCATTAAACTGAACAGGGGTTGGCGGCTTTATAGGGACAAAGTTAAAGGCGACTGCAAACGGTGTTGACATTTTTATTCCATTAAGAAATAGCGATCATAGCGACCACTGAACGACAAATAAAACTCGAAAATAATGTTAACTGGGATTAACTTTAATTGACAGTATTATCTTTGGCCAACGACCTGAAAGTGAATGGAATATCGTGTCCAAAAATATAGTATTAAGAAGCAAAAACCGTTAACACTGGACAACTTGAGAAGAAAGTTGAAGCAGGAAATTCGGGCATCTTAATCGATTAACTCGCGGCATTTAACCTCCCATCCCCGACATCCATCTTTGTAAAAGGCTAATAGATTAGATATTAAGATTCTTTCAACGTGCAGCACGTGCGAGATAGGTGGAGCACCAAAAATCAACAACACACATACTCCCCCAATGATGAATGTTCTAATTTTCTCTAATGACAGGCTCGTGTACATGAGTGTGTACATATATATACAGGTCTGTGTGACCAGCTTGTTGCAAAACCGATTCTGCATCACTCCTGCCTGTGATGTATAATAACGAACGAGGGAGCCGATGGACCGGACTCATCTATATGCAAATAAATGGTACGTGGATGGGCGACTATCGATGCCGTGGCCTCGTCAGACCAGCAAGTTTAACCAAATATTTGTTCCACGCAGAGTGAGTAGCTGCACAGTGAGTGGCGTTTAGGAGCGAAAAAATCACAGTCCCATGATGTTTTAGGTGTAAACCAAGAAATGACAGCTTCGAGGAACGGATCCATGGAGCCGTTGGTCGCTCCAATCACGAATAAAAATGTTCCTATTGTGAAGGGAGCCTCGCACGGGATCCGTTTACTGAGCGCCTTCTGTGCGCCTTCACCGCTACACTCCGCTCTCCATCAGCGCCAATGGCACAACAAGAAGAGCGCTCAGTTCCGTTTACTGAGCGCCTTCTGTGCGCTCACTCACTGCTTCACTCCGCTCTCCGCTCTCCCATCAGCGCCAATGGCACAACAAAAAGAGCGCTCATTTTTAACGCAAATGTTTCATGCATCAGCGCCTCTACAAGCTCTGTGATTTATTTTCATTAAATTGACGTGCAGTCGCGCCATCTATTGAGCAAATATTACAACGGCGTGTGAATGCATCACCCCATATAGATAGTGTCCGAAAAGATCGTTAGCGTGTCGAGCTGTTATTCCCGTGATTGCGGGTTCGATCCCCGACCGAGACCTCAGGAATTTTTCGAGCGAGAGAAATTCCTACGCACGCCTTCCTTCGTAATGGATGTAAAGCCGTGGGAGCCGATGTCAGGTACACGTTAATGATCCCTACCTAGATAGCTTATGCTAAGCCTGGGCTAGGCAAAATGACCAGGTCGTCTCCTGGGGGTTTTTAGGGCGAACACGCTGGTACAAGTATCAAGTATCTCAGATAGCGGAGTCAAATATGTTCCAGCCTCCCGCGGTTGCGACGTATCGATAGTTTAATGAACAGTCGACCTTTAAGTGTTCCGAGCCCTCATCCCGATGACTTGATTTTTGGTGATTAAGCGCCGCTAGTGGCGACAATTACAACCCGTCTCCACTTGCCAAAGTTATAAAATGCTTATAGTTTTCTCGGGAAATAAGTCGTGTTGACATGGTGTCGGTGTCTCAGGAGGAGATAAGGCGACAGGTCTGTCCGCGGACTGACGTCTCGCTAAAAATGAGCAAATGGTATTTGGAAAGATTGGCTGACGCGGCCCTCCATATTGAATCAATGTCATTAGTATCCTTCATCGGGGGCGACGGGAAGTGGAGGACGGCTGCGTTTGACTTACGTGAGTCGCTTACCCGATCCCGTCAACGACACGATCTCAAGAACTGGAAGCTGACGCGTGGGACGTCTTTTTGCCCCCATCGTCAAAGGCGCACAGCCGTCACAGGGGACGACGTCTGAATTAAATTTTAGTCTTTCATCAGCGACAAAACTCCTTGCTGGCCACAAACCTGCATAGTCTAATAGCTCGTAAGGAGTTTTGAAATCCATTGGGATTGGGGGGCGTTTAAAATTCTAGTTTTGGCACAAAAATCCTCCAGCATTTCCTCATTTGCTGTTCTCGCGTACACTCTGTATTGCATTAATTTTGAATAAATTGATTGAGATAGGAAATTTTTCTTCCAGAATTCTATCAACATAAGTTTACATAATAGCTAATTATTTACACGTACTACGTAGTACTTGTTTGCACGGTTGTTGAAAATACACGCACATAGAAACTATGAACAACATCACGGTGCTATGCAATTTTTGAAAAGAGTTTCCGGCAGTAAATAAGATGGAGAGGAGTTAGGACGAACACGACCAGGACTTCCTTAACAAATATCTCAAGAGATGCAGGGTTATAATTCAAAAACAAAACTAATGTAAAACAAGTTTAATAAATGTGTTCCTTTTTATTTCGAACACAATGCACATGTATTCAATAGTTTGTCATTGGCGAACGTCAAACACCAAAATCGGATATACCAACATGCTAGTGGCTAAAATTCGTGGAAAGACAATATTGAATATTGATAATCCCGAATATTGGTCAAAGGCGACAGCAGCGCCATCCGCCATCTAGTGATAATGAGAGTTACCAAAAGCCAGAAGGTCGTAACTATTGCAATATGAAGAAGGGTGGAGGCCAAATGAGCCCATTGGCTCAGAGACACAATCGCGATATCTCCAATACAAGAGCAACCGCTATGCAATGAAAGGTCTTCGTATTCCCTGACGACGACAACTGGGTTACATCGTCTTAATTACGGTCTATGATAAGACTACAAGGGCAATAAAAAACTAGAACCAATGGAATTATGAAATTATTGGCATTTTCCTCCGCATAGGCGTGGCATTTCCAAAGATCTGGAAGACTAGACAGGCCCCTCGACTTGAAACCTAGGTCAATAGATCTACTATAGACTGAACACTGAGGCCGACCTCCCGGGGTTTGCCTTGATCGCTTCTGGCGTTTCAGTGATTTTCTATAATTTCTCAATAATTTCTCACAGTTCAAGTGTTTTAAACAAAAACTTATAGGGCATGTTAATTGCTAGATTTCAATTAAAAGATTAAAAAGAATTGCGCTTCGTGCATATTTAATTTGTTTAATTTCTAAGTCATTTTGGTAAGTTCTAGCACATAAGAAATCCTTCTGACAGACATTTGTAAAATAATTTATCAGTCTTTAACTGTAAACAAAATAAATTAAATTAAATTAAAACTGATTAAGCACGTAAATCGCTAAATTTGAATTACAATTACAATATGTTCCCGCTGCTTTAGTAGGCTGTGATCAAGTGATCGATAGTAATCGATAGTAACAAGTAGTGTCGGTTGAATATTGCCGGGAAGGTTTAGATTGATTAGTTGACGATATTGGCGGTAACTTTTTTTGGACTCTCAGTTTCTTTTTGGACAAATCGAACCCTAATTCGATGTCATCTTGTTTCTACTATCCCGAATCTCGTTTGATCTGGCATTCCAGCGTGTACACCCGAACATCATGTGACACTCGAGTGATCAAATGCATAACTGAAATATGTGCAACAATCGTGAACAATCGTGAACAATAATCCGATCATCCATGGTCGCATTAACCCTTTCTAATAGGGTTATTCCAGCTACTAGCCAGCTTTTGAAACAAACTTTCTTATTGGTAATGTGAGTTTTGACCGGACAATCGATATAACATCAGCAGAGAACGATTATTTCTATCGGAAATATTCCTCACGATCGATGGCGTTGTTAACGGCGGCCCATATCTGGATTGAGTGTGGGAAAGTTCGATAATTGCATTCCAGGTGATAAATGTTCCATACACGTGGAATCATCCCATTTGTGCTTTCAGCATTTATCGTAGGGTATTGGATAAGTTCATGGAATATAAGTGTGGAAAATGTCGCTGGCATCACTGGTATCACGTGATTGGCGCACGTGAGAGTGACGACAGCGCCATTTTGGTCAAGTGGAGACGCCATATTGGAATTTTTCTTTTTAATGTTAATGCTTAAAACTTCAACGGCTGATATCTCGAGAAATACGCAACATCGAGATGTGAAATAAGTTGCACTCGACTACAAATTTACGGAACTATCTACAGCTCAAATTTTACTCAATTTTGTTAAGCGGTTCGTAAATAAACGCCAAGGCGGACGGCATAATTAGAACAAAATAAAAAATAAAGAACAAACTTTAAAAATTATAATATAGATAAGGTGTAGTCTGGATTCCATACACGCCGAATTAGCAGTGCACCAAGTTTGGCTGGGGTCCTTCACTTCACGGTCCACATTGGGCAGCAATTTCGAGTTGACTCAAGTGCTTATTAAATCCGGATCAAAACGGCGATCGTCGACATGGACGAGCATATATATGTATCTATACAGCTGAAAACAGTATATCCAAATTCTAGTGGGTCCCAACAAAACTTTAATGCCCACGCATGGAGTTGTAATTAAAAATCGGAGTTCCGGTTTGGTTCGTTTAATGCATTACGATGAAGCGCGCGCCGCGTACAGAATATAGCTTGTCACTCACACAACATTAAAATGCTGTTGCCAGTCAGGAGTCTGGTCATACAGAGTATAATCATCCTCAGACCACTAACACTAAACCCAAAAAACATGTTAATGTAAAAAGCATTTTAAACAATACAATCGAGAAATCAAATCGAGAAATTAAATCAAGAAATCACTTTTTGTTTCGGATTTATTTTTATTGGGTGACGACCGAAATATGGAAGATCAGGAAAAATGAATCAAACATTGTTAACAATAAAAATAAAAGTACGTGAACTGAATTAAATATAAATTATTCACCTAATTTCACCAAACTTGGAACATTTAAGCGTGGTTTTTTGGTAGTCAGTTCTCACTCATTTTAACCCTACTTCAACCTCATTCAAATCTCTTGCTTCTCAGTCTCCCCTAAATGCCGGTAGATGTCGACACATGTCTCTTTATACATCCCACCAAACATCCACCACATCCTCGCAATGGTAACTCGCCGACGTCGTTAGACGTAGCGTTAATTTTGTTTACTAAATTCATATCTCACGAACGTAGAAAAATAAAGACCTTAAAAAAGTTGCATGCACAGTAGAATATGCGTTCAGTGTAAATTTCGTGGTATGATTAACGCCGTTTGTGAGCTATTCTGTATCATATCGTTAATTTTATTTACTAAATTCATATCTCACGAACGTAGAAAAATAAAGACCTTAAAAAAGTTGCATGCACAGTAGAATATGCGTTCAGGGTAAATTTCGTGGTATGAGTAACGCCGTTTGTGAGCTACTCTGTATCTCAGCAAGGAAAACACGCCAAAATTAGATTTGTTATTAGATCTCAATTTTTCCATGAGGAAAAATTGTGCTGAGCAGCCACTGGTCACAATTGTAACCATTGATTAAAAAATTTGTTTTAATTCGGTGGCGCTTTCAATATTGTGATGGAAAAACTAAACTTGTGTGGCTAGGAGGACATTCGCGGGTGGAGGACTGCGTGTACTAGCGTGTGCCGTGAATGCAATTAAGACCCAGTAATGGGATTTTAACAACTGCTCGTGAAAAACAGAGAGGGGCGAACAACAACTAATAGATGTGGGGGAGGAAAAGGATAGGTTATAGGGAAGATACCTCACGGTCCTGTTGCTCGTCATGCGCATCACCACCAACCACAACGCGATGTATATTGATGCTAGTGGGCCGTAAAATTCCTATAAAATATACCAAATTATAATCTATCACTCCAGTACATGGTTGTGGATCCATGAGTTGCACATATAGGCGAGTGTGGATGTCCGGAATTGGGCGTTGAAGGATTGCCGCCACCCATCTTGGTTTTTTGATTTTATACTTTACGGCTCCGCCCAGAATTCTAGCGAACGAGCTGACAATTTGGTCTTTTTTATATAGGAGTGGCGGGGATCACCGGAGGGATGACTAGAATAATTGTATCGATCTGGGAAAGTTAAGTTAAACCCATCCCCGAAATTGGCCTCTGTGGTCACAAGGTAAGTTATATTTTAACCTTTCGTTCCTGATAATCGTTAAGTTTGCTTTACACGCTCCTAAGGAGCCGATCTTCGTCACAAAGGAGCGGGGGGAAAACCCAGCTTCGTGTTGTTTTTAGCTGTAAACCGATTTCTTAAAACATGTAAAACAAATTTTAAAACATTCTTAAAACAATTTGGTGCACTTTGCGTGGGCAATTTTAGTTTTCTTTATTTCCTGAACATCTGATGAAAGTGACTATTTTCTATATTTAGGTGCATTGCTCAACCTAACTGAGAGCTACCGTCAAGAATCGAACCAGGGACCATCGCTGACATCACAAGTCCTCTCTAACCAACTTAAGCCACGTCTTCACAGATACGAACATGGCTCATCTTTCTCCTGTGAGATTTGGTAAATATTTTTGCCGCAGACATGGTCGCTGGGGGTCACCGAGATCGCGAGTTTAGGTTTTCGCCACATGTCATATCGATTTATTTGAGCCCATGTCAAAACGCCGCTACTTACAGTGGAACCAATCGCGCTTAGCCCGCACTTCAAGACGCGAGCTTGGGTACTTCGACGACGTCATTAACTCCAAGGAAATGTGAAGATGCGCCGAAATCCGCCAAACCCATTAACCCAATTTTATATTATCCATAATTTAGTTGCTTAATTTAATACCGCCATAGGCACCGTCGCCGAACCAGGGGACAGTACACCGTGTACGCATCACTAACGAATAGACGCTATTAAATTAGGAATGACGTCACTTGGGCTAGCGCGTCAAAAAATAGGTCCACTAATCCCTCTGTCACCGGCACCAAGAAATGCACCGTCTCATGAGGCCCATGTCGACTCGTAACAATTTTTTAGGTTTGTACTGATTTTCTTGCATAATGATAAAAACGAAGGAATCTTTATGAGATTTTAAAAATTGGTACTTGTAATTTGTTTACATAGAAACAACTTTTTTTCAACAACATCAACAAGGGTCCACGCGATGTGTATTTCAGGAAAGTGCTGGTGATGTGGAAGATAGGTTTGCCCCTATTTAAAGTACAATTGAAATTCTTTAAAGTATTTCACTTCCATGTATTTTGACAGTGTGACCCGAGTGTAATTCAAAATTGAGAAACTTCTGGATCTGAAATGTGAGCCCAAAGACGTCAATTCAACGTCGACAAATTGTTCCTATGTAAATCGCCCATTAAATTAGAAAGTGTGAAAATATGCGAATGTCCAAGCTATCTGAACAGCACTGACCATCTGACGTCAGATGACTCACGTCACAATACAGTAACTGAGTTAGGGCGCATGAAGGACTCAGGAGGATAAACAATTTGATTATTCTTAATGCTTCTGAGACTATTACCAAAGCAAGAGTGTCTTTCCAGATGTTGTCTATCTAATTGGTTAGAAAGGTTTAATTTTTTGAAGCATTTACTCGTACACCTGCCAGCTAATTTGCTTTTAAATGTATTTTCGTTTCGTTTCTGCTTAAAGGAAGAAAGATAAAAAGTTTTTTCCAAAAATGTGCAACATCCATTGAAACTTATCTTTATACCCCGATGTGGTAAATCTAGATTTGAACCTCGGTACTTATTTAAAAGCCGTTGTAGCATTAATAAAAGTTATCAAAATCTTATTATGGCGATTTCTTTCAGATGTTCTAATCCTTTCAATTTTACCAACTCAGCACAATTGGCTGTAAGATTTTTTGAATGAACGTTAATTCCAGTCCAGTTCTTCTGAGAACCCAAGTGCGAAACAAAACCACTCAAAAGCACACAAACGTGTCCTTTTCAGCAGATCTAATAAAATAAAAATTCTGAGTTCCTTTCTGTCTAAATAATGTTGTATGCAGACAATTAGGGTTACAGTGTCTGTAATTCGTCATATGGTAGTGGCGCTCCTGGCGGTAAAATTAGATTTCGGTGGCCAACGCGCCTCTAGCGGTGACAAATTTGCAACCATCCTCTGACGAAATGAACAGCAACCTAGAGATAATGTGCAGATCCCATAGAGTACAAATCTCGTAAAATACCGGAACACACTGAAATTATACTCTGTATACAGAGATTTTGAACGTTTGAAAATTTTTACGTGTTGAAGGGTTAGTAAGGTTAAGTCAGTGGCCTACTTTTCCTTGGTCCGACCTTTGCTCGAATACTGCAGTTGCATTTGGGATCCTCACCATGTGGGGCTTGTAGGGGAAATTGAAATGGTTCAACTTGGAGCTGCGATATTTGTTAGCTGTAGATTCGGAAGAAGTGACAGTGTCTTGGACATGCTGTCAAAAGTGGGTTGGGAGACACTGGAATTGGGTAGGAGGGAGATCAGTTGAAGGTGGCTGCTCATAATTCTGAAGGGGGATTGTAATGTTGATATCGGGGACTCTGGATGTGCCCAGCTCCTAATAGAAGTAGAAGAAGGGGCCACACTAGAATGGTGAACGAGCTTCAATGTACATCTGCGTCATATTTTAACTCCTATTTCCCCTAGAGTGTGGAGACAGTGGAATGGCTTGACAGAGCCTCAAATCCAGAGCCTTTTAAAATAAATCCATTTCTGTCCTCAACTGGGCTTTCGACCCCCGCCTTCGACATCGACAACCTCTCTTGGGGGCTGCTTGCGGGTAAAATTTGTAATTTGTAATTTTGGTTTGACCAATCAGCGCCGGAAACAACTCACTTCGTGAACCGTTGGTCAAAAGCACTTCTCTGAACAGCACCATTGGGTTTATCTTTGGTGTTCGGCATTGGTGGCTTCCGTGTTCTATTTCTTACAAAACGTTGGTCCCATACAGATTTCGGGAGGCCAAAAAAAATATGTTAGGCTGAACTTGAAAGGGAAAGTGTGCAACCAAATGCACTTTACACGCATTTTTGTTGGAGCTCTTTTTCAACAGCAAAAAAAGTTAGAAACGGTAATGCACAAACCATTGCACAAGTAAACAAAAAATCCACAGAAATACTCTTGTTTGTGTGCTACTAAGCGAATAGTTAAAGAGCCCAGTTTTTCTAATGTTTACGAACCGGAGGCTTCGCTTGAAATAATGTAGCCCTATACAAAGGCATTATAACAGTTGAAAGCGAATACGAGAATGCATTTGGGATCACCATTAGGCTCATTGCATACAGTTATGAGCTTCGTAAGTGCCCGTATGCCCGTGTCCTGGAGATAGTTTAGTAGGAATTAAATTTATATTTATTTTTATTTTTCCTACGTCACATCTTCTTGAGACACCCTCGTCTTGTAAAGGCCCTGTCACACTGGATACTTCTTGAGTATGCTTGAAAGATCTCAATTGTCATTGAAATCATTTTTGAACGTCACTGAAAAACTGTTTTATTATATAAGACTAGATTCTCACACACACACCTTTAAAATATAAAAATAAATAATAAATTATAAACATAACGGTGTATTGATTTCGTAACTTCAGACCTATGCCAAAATATTCATCTTGAGCACTCTGAACCTGACTTGTTTATTGTACCTCATTCTCTGATACTCATACTTTACCGAATAAGATAAGTTTTTCGAATGTTTATTGAATTGCTACTGAATTGAATACATAAAGGCGAGACAAACTTATCAAACAGCCCTCAGTTATCTTATGGAGGGGGGAAAGGCGCTAGGGCTCGGCGTTTCACTGGGATTCGTCCAGGAACAATTCGATTTTCCGGATGATAAAACTTGCAACGTGGAAACATTTCGTCTTTCGCATCCGAGGGATTCGGATTCTCCCCCTCTGTCTTAGTTGCCTGTCCCTAGCATCGCGCCAATTCCCGGGAAAAACTGGAGACAGTTCCACACTGGGATAGACGTGAAATTTATTTATTTGTTCATGGGGCCGGGGAGCCCACTAAGGGTGATTCTAAATACGATAACTGTATCAAGCCAGACAGACGCCTTTCTGAAAATCAGGGTGGTGAGGAAATGGATGTCCATTTTGAATTAAATTTGAGTTGTATATAGTTCCTCAAACGTGTAGTTCAACCCTAATTATTTGAGATCTCGATGTTGCGTACTTCTCGAGATATGAGCAGTTGAAGTTTTAAAGGAAAATTTCAAGATAGCGTCTCCACTTGACCAAAATAGCGATGTCGCTCTCACGTGCGCCAATCACGTGCTGACAATGATGCCAGCGATATTTTCCTCACTAGATCCCGAATTTGTAATTATTATTATAACGACAGTCTCACATTTAGCGATTTCGGATGCATCCTAGAAAGGATTCAGCTATTTGCACTCACGCCTACACAGCAATGTCGCGGCCGGTTGCCTGTCATGTGCACGCTCCGCTGCGACCATATTGCAGCCCCCGTCAAGCACAACATCAGATCATCCTGAGACTCACTCCCCCCAAATGAAATATCCCAAAATTTGATATCGATTAAACTTGTCCGAAGTTAAATAAATTGTGCCTCTCCAAAATGCGTTACATCTCCCGCAAGTAGAGATTCAAGATGTTCAATATTAAAACAATTCAATTACAATTACAAATTTTACCCGCAAGTATCCCCCAAGAGAGGGGCCTACGACAGGGATCGAAAGACCAGTTGGGGACAGAAATGGATTTATTTTAAAAGGCTCTGGATTTGAGGCTCTGTCAGGACATTCCACTGTCTCCACACTCTAGGGAAATAGGAGTTAAAATAGGACGCGGATGTACATTGAAGCTCGTTCACCATTGTAGTGTGGCCCCTTCTTCTACTTCTATTAGGAGCTGGGCACATCCAGAGTGCCCCAACATTCCAATCCCCCTTCAGAATTCTGAGCAGCAACCTTCAACTGATCTCCCTCCTACCCACTTCCAGGGTCTCCCAACCCACTTTTGACAGCATGTCCAAGACACTGTCACTTCCTCCAATTCTACAGCTAACAAATCTCGCGGCTCTTCGTTGAACCATTTTAATTTCCCCTACAAGCCCCACATGGTGAGGATCCCAAATGGAACTGCAGTATTCAAGCAAACCAAGGATACAAGGAAATGTAGGCCACTGACTTAACCGTTCTAGGACACCCCTTCAACAAAACGTCCGGCAGTCGGCGGACGCCGCATAAACTGCAGTGAACGACCGACGCCGAATTGAGCGTTTTGAGCGAAATGATCATTTAGCTTCCAGACTACTGGAGTTAAGGAGTGCCTGAGTAAGTGCTGTGTTGTTCTTTTCACTGCTCAATCATTGACAATTGCCGTTAGTACAGTAGTATTCTCCCATTTCAAGCGCTGACTGGGAAAAATTCCGAAAGTGTCGCCCGGAATCGAAACCGCGATACGAGCATAGAAGACAAGCACGCTAACCATTACATCATAGGACGCCTCTGGGAATTACTACACACTATCACATTCTGTATATTGATTTTTAAAGTACCATCGGCGCATTTTTCAAGTTCACATGTTGTACCCGTCTACATAGGGGGTCTCGGGAGGATTTAACAGCCGTCAGCAATATGCACATATCTGCACATACATGTAAACGCTATTTGCGAGGGCTAAGGGCAAGCCGCGATGTTCTGCATATTAATGGCAAACGGTCACGTTAAATTTGTTATGACGAGGTGGGCCCGTTCCTACCAATCCGCGACCCGCAACCCCTTTTCCCCCACTTCGCCACTACATCGTGTGTCGATATGTGTTACTGAGACCCCCAGCCGAGTGTCATAGTCACAGATAACTGGCGAATTGGTCAAAAACAGTCCTAACAGTCCAATCCCCTTACTGGCTCATTATGACGGCTTTTATCATTAGTATTTTTCTGTCAAAAAAATTGGTGGTTGGCTGCTAAATGTTTATCCATTTCACAGCCATTTATCCAAGGGTCGACTAAGGTAAGTGCTTCATTCAGTTCAAAAGTCTTTCTAGGAGGGCTCAGAGCTCGTGAGGTTTTATTTATGGCTAAAAGAGTGAGACCAGATATGGGGTTGTGGCCACTGAAGAGGGCCTCGGAACGACTGGCCGTGAAAGAGGCGCTGAGATCCGAGAGTGGGAGGTCACAGCGGCCATATACAGTCCGGAAAACATGTCATTTCCAAATATTGAAATAGTAAAAGTGTACGTCCTAGGCGGGTGGCCTAGTTGGAACTCGGGAGCAAGGTTGTAACTCACGGATCTCGAAAAGTTGTTTGGCTCGATTCGATACGATCCTGGCGGCTGCCAATCGCACTTCAATGGACTTCATAGTTGCAAAATCATTCATGCCATATCGATTAGTTCTTCACAAATCCGAGAATAAATGGATTCGGGCATCAGGACTAATGGTGAAACCGATATTTGGAGGACCTTGTCAATATCAGAAAAAATAAATCTTGACTGTTAAGAACATTAAATTGTCAAACACTAAATAAATTGTCAGCTTCGCTCGGCTGTCGTCATGGCAGCGAATGATTTTCTAATATTTTTTAAAACTCAGTTTTTTTATTTTATTTGGAAACGCTTATCTCTTAAAAACGAAATGCATTTTATTCCTATTTTGTGAAATCCGTATTATTGATTGAATAATAATTATAAATTCGGGATCTAGTATGGAAAATGTCGCTGGCATCACTGGTAGCACGTGATTGGCGCACGTGAGAGCGATGACAGCGCCATTTTGGTCAAGTGGAGACGCC
>JAQGBY010006355.1:0-13248 GCA_034698785.1 Mycogona germanica
TTCCACTTGACAGTGCCACAATAGATGAGCACAAGGGTCTTGTTAGGAAAATGATACGGTCTGGGACCTTGTCGTTGAACATAAGGTGAATTGTTGCTAAAGTTGATAATTACTATTGTGAAGTTTTATTATTATTATTGAGATATTTGTTTGATATAATGCACAATGAGTGGATGTCTAAAAACTTTGTTTGTAATTTTGATTGCTTTGTCTCATGGCATCCTCTATGCAAACTTTAACATGTTTTATTGCAATTAAGATCGTAGGACCCTCGAATATTGTTTGTGCAATGCGAGGGTCCCATAACTTCGCGTCACACTATTGTATACTTGCATTGTACTTTAGGTTATAATTGTAAAATTGTGACGTTGAATAAAAAAAAAATAAAAGAAATGTGATACACCTAATAAAAGGGAGGGAGAATGTCATTGCTAGTGTGCCTATGAGCAGGAGCAACAAATTCTTCCAGATACCATCTTAAGGGTTGTGATGTTTGAGTCGATTAAACACACTCAATCACCAGCACTATTAATAAAATAGACAGTGCTCCAGCATTATTTCTAACCACTCGTGCGCCGCTGCACTACTCACCAGCTGCCACACTTTCCATCTCGATCTCTCGAACATGTTTGTTTTCTTGGTTTCTGCATGCTTGTGTGGCGTACGAAGGCCCCGCCAATATATAGATTGCCGCATCCCTCTCATTTGCAGTGATCGGAATGTGAAAATTCATCTTCAAGAAGAGATTAATCTCTTCCTTTCGTTACCTTACATCAATGACCATAAATCTTGAACACACATAAAACAAGTTAAAGGAAGTAACAGTTGCAAAAATAATATGTAGACATGGTGTCTCATGTCTAGCTCTAAGCATGTACAAGTTTAGGGAAACTAATTTACATTTAATCTAACATTAATTGACAAACTTGTCAAACTTGCAATTATATTTATGCACAGTACAAATATTGTCACGATCTAGTTAAATACACCTTACAATTTTGTTACACTTCAAAAATAAGTATGACTTCCACAAAGATGTAATTACTTAGAGATTTTTATTCTCATTGGTTCCAATACTTCAAAACATTGACAAACAATTTAAGCAAAAACTAGCGTGACAGAATTAAAAAATCACTGGATAGCAGTGTGCAAGCAGGTTGCTTACTCTGAAATATGGAAGCGAAATTAGAATTGGAGAAAAAGATAAAGAGGAGGTGTCCACCAGCGTACCTTTTAGGAAAAAGCAGCAAAACTCACTTGGCAGTGGAGACTAGCAAAGATTATTGAATTTAGGGAGGTTATGGGTCAACCTTTGCTTGCTTTTGAAAGGCTTACTAGTGAATAATCAAGAATTTCCAAATAAAAGTGCTAAACAAGATGGTCTGGTGTAGATCATGTAAATTAGACTACACACTAGAAGTGCAGTGTAGACCATACAAAATAGACTACACACTAGACAATAAATCCGGTGTATAACATGTAAGTTAGACTACACACTAGAAATCTGGTGTAGAACATGTAAACTAGACTACACACTGGACAAGAGTCTGGTGTAGAACATGTAAACTAGACTACACACTGGACAAGAGTCTGGTGTAGAACATGTAAGCTAGACTACACACTAGAAATCTGGTGTAGAACATGCAAACTAGACTACACACTGGACAAGAGTCTGGTGTAGAACATGTAAGCTAGACTACACACTAGAAATCCAGCATAGAACATACAAACTAGACTACACACTGGATAGAACATGAATCAAGATCACACTTGCAGGAAACTCACCAACAATTGCAGAAAACACTAGAGAACAGCTTTAGACATCAGGAGCACCAGAGAAGAGACCACCACTTGGTTTGAAGCACAAGTTATCTGTGTTTTCCATTTGCAGTGGCCTCCTCTATTTATACTAGAAGAGGTGAAGGGGAAAGATAATCCCCTCACCTCTCTAAGCCAATGAGAGGACAGCCAAATAGTGGGAAAAGGGTTGTCCACTTTGAAATCCTCAATTTACTGGAGACTCTTTTTAGAGAATTAATTTGTGTTTTTTTCATAACTTATAAAATCTGCCAAAAAATGGGGACCATGGGATTTGAAAACTACAAGAACATAAATACAGATGAAGCACCCCTCTTCAATCACCAGCTTACAGAAATCAAAAAGAATAAATAGTAAAGGCACTAGGATAGAAATAGTCACGAAAACCCATCTACTCGCGTCAAAAACGCGCACCTGAGATAAATAAAGCACATGTGGTAATTGTTAAATGAAATCTTAGAAAATTCATAACTCGGCTGTTTCTGGATGGATTTCCTTGCTCCAAACAGATTCTTCAGAATCGCACAATCAAGGGCTAATTAACTACACTAAGCACAAAGTGAATGGGGAATGAAAACCAGACAAAAACATCCAAAACACAAAACTTGTACGACCCGTCGTGGCGCAGTTGGTTTATGACGGACTGCGGTTCGGCGGTCCCGGGTTCGATTCCCGGCTCGGGCTTTGGCTCGGGATACTGGTGAAAATGTGCCTCTCACATAGGGCTTAAGCTCTGAGAGAGGTACAGAATCTTCCTGTTGTGATCCGTCACTTCAGTGAATTAAAAAAAAAATAAAAAAAAAAAATAAAAAAAATAAAAACAAAAATCGCAAAAACAGCAAATGTTCACAGATTAATTACGCCCAAACTAGAACTCGGATCAGGACGGGGTTATCGAGAGGTTGTTGAGCGTTATCAGGGCTTTCCAAAACATATAAAAACAAGGGAAAAGGACCGCGGAAAGGCTTCCAAAACTCAAACGGCGCACAAAAAACACGGCTCAAAAAACGTCAAAAACGAGACAACATTATTTGAAAAACACTTTAAAAGATTCCCGAAACGTCACTCAGACTAAGGGATCTTCAACACACATAAATAAACGAACTTGAATTCAATTCACATAATTAAAACACTTAAATCTCGTTTCTTCAGACTTTCAGCCTCAGTACCCTGCTTTGACATTTTATTTCAGAAAAACCTCATTTAAATCCTATCCATTATCCAATAAAATTACAATTGAACCCTGACATTTTATTTCAGAAAAACCTCATTTAAATCCTATCCATTATCCAATAAAATTACAATTGAACCCTGATCTACCCTTTTAACCCGAAACTACAAAATTAAAACTAATTACTTAATTTAATACACTTATTTTGATACTTTCAAATCGAATTTGAATGCACATTCAAATTATTCCACTTCATTAAAACCAAAAACAGGATCACATTGGGCAATGCCTTTGAGGTCCTCAATTTTCACATTTCAATCAATTAGTAATTTACCAGAAAAATGACTACACAGAGTAGCTCTCTTGGTGGTCCATAATTTAACAAAATGACGTCACACAATTAGGCGAAAAAAATGACTATACGACAAGTATATATATGACTATACGACAAGTATATATATGACTATATGACTATACAAAAGGCGGCAATTGTAAAAAACGACAAATTGTTATCCCAGAGCTTCGGTTTTGAGTCCAGAATTGTTTGGACTCAAAAGAGAACTTCGAATTTAAACAAACCACCAGTTTAGGTTTTTAGTTATAACTTTAATGTTTTTATACTCGAGATTTTTAACTCTGTTTTACCTTTTTTAATTGTTTTTATCTTTTAAATTTTATCTCTGTTCTCTTTTAATTAATTTTATCTTTTTTAATCTTTGTAAATTATTAAACACTTAAACAATTTTATTTGCACATTTGTAAACACCTTTCTTTAAATTAAAAGTGTCGATAACAAATAACAAATGTTGGTTAGTTAAATGTGGTGCTAACAAATATAATCACTCAATTATAGCAAAACAATTGAGCCTGTTGTTGGCTACTTGGTGGAAAACCATGGGAACCATGACATGGTTCATCACAAAACATGTGGTCCACCCCGGACCAGTGGGGAGGCGCCAAATTACATATTAATTGTTTTTTTTACTTATTTGGCTCTCTTTTTGAGTCCTTGTCGTTTTTCTTTCCCTTGTCCTTCTTTGGGCATCGCTGCTGCTGCCTATGAGATGTCATTGGCCAACCAGCATTTCCTGTGGCCAACCAACATGTCGTCAAATGACGGCATCCTGTTGGATCTGCTTGAAACAGCTACATCACTGGGGTGCTGGTCATCTCTCGATGTTGACGGCCTGGGTGACAGAGGCAGGTGGACATGATGAGGAGCCCTTTGCTGGCATTCCTGTTGGCCATGTTGGCCATGTCTGGGTGGTGGGAGATCAAGTGTTCTTGCATTGTGTTGTTTTTCCAGTATGCTCCTCTTCCCCAGTGGAGTGGCGTTACTGGATCCTAATGCCACTTCGACTGGAATAGTGGCATGGTGGCTGTCTAATGCTGGTTGGGCGGCCCTGCTCCGTGTTACCACAGGAGTGGGGGTGCTGGATCTTGGCGCCACTTTAGAGACACGTTTGCCTTTTGATTTCTTTACCCATATTTTGGCACACTGGGCACATCAGCTGGTGTCAAGCATTCGATGGATGGGCTGTCTTCGGACGATGACAGTGCCAGGTCCCTTTGCAGGATGCTCTCTACCTCCTCCGTATCTACTGCTGTTGGCTGGCTGCCTGTGTCCCTTTTGTAGAGTTGATCCTGCTCTACTTTGCTGCCTCCACTATTGCTGGGCGGAAGTGGCATTTGCAACCGTCGAATTGCCGAGGTTGAGGTCCTTGTCCCCATTCCCTCTCTTTGAATGGGTGGCAGTGGCGTAGAGGTGACAGCTGTTTGGGCGGCCATGCTGAGCATTGTTGGTGGACCCAAAGATAGAGGGGTCTGCTCAGGCTGGCGGTGTGTTGTTGAGCTGGCCACTGGTGACAGGCCCGAGAAAAGGTACTCCATGACTTCAGGTGTGGTGGTTGTTAGCAGGTTGAATGTTGATTGTGCTGCTTCTTGAGGTGTCAGTGACAACCACTCTAAACTATATTGGAGATTATCCATTTCCTCTTCTGGAGGAGACCTGGTCATTGCCCCCTCTGCTTCTGGTTGCCACTGCTCAGGTGGGGTGGTCATGCTGCTATCGTCCAGAGTGATCCCCTCTTGAAGTGGAGTTGGTGTTCGGAGAGGCGGTGGTGGCCTAGTCTGCACTGCTCCAGTTACCACAGCAATGTTCGTCTCGGTGGCAGCTTCCATCACTTATGGGATGATCCACCCAGTGCTGGCCTCGCTGTCCAACTGATGGCGAGTTGGTGGGCTAGCTGGTGCTCGACTGTCGCTCACCATCTTACCCAGACGTTGTCTGGCGGCTGCAGATGAATGGTCTGGGGGGCGCTGATCGGGCAACCTTCTTACTGGCAGTATAAATCGGCGTGGCGGCCGCTGGACTTGCTCGGACTGAGGGGTAGTTTCTGGATTGGCAGGTGGTGTCAATGACACTCCGGATACTGCTGATCCATTGCCTCCACTGCTGGATGAGTATTCCCCCGTGGTACTCATTTGGTGGTCTCTAGGCGACCCTGACGTGCTTGGTACATGAGGAGAGGAAGGCCCAGGGAGCGATTCTGGACTTACTGGTCCTGCTGAGGTCGACTGTGCGGCTCTCAGCTTCTTCTTATTATGTGCTTGCTTTTTGGCAGAGTTTCGTTTACATTTTTCTCGTTTGTTTGGCATTTTTGCTTCAAAAGAAACTTTACAAATTTGGGACCCTGCAAAGCTCTGTGGTAAAACAATGGCGCTGGTGATGTTTCTTCCGGATGTTCCATTCACTTTGTATGCCTCTGGGGTGCATCGATATTTTGCTGAATTTATCAATTGCTTATTTTTGTAATACACATTGATGTCCAAACGCACCCCGGAGGTTGTCACTTTGCCAATGATTAGAGAGTGGTTAGAACCATTAATTGCTTTTTCCATTACTGGCAACTGATATTGGCAATTATTTAAATTCAACCACCTCTCTTTTTGAACTTTGAATTCATTGCCTTGAATTTGGCAATTGTTTTCCCGATTTGGACACTTGTCACCATCTTTAGTTAATTTTTTTCTTTGATTGGGTTGCTTAGCTCCCAACTTCGGGATGACAGTTGATGTCAGCTTATCATGCTGCACTATTTTACTGGCCCTACTTTGTGTATAGGTAGGGGCACTGACAGCCATACACAAGTCCAGCATCTTTGTCCTAGGACGAGATTGCCTCTTATTTGCAGCATAAGGAGTCACAGACTTGTCGATGGTTGTCACCTTGCTGATCTTTAATTCCATTTTTCGACACTTCTTTTTCTTGGACTTCTTGGTCTTTTTCTTCTTGGTCTGCTCCGGTGGTTTGTCACAGGTGATCTTTTGCAGCACTTCCTCCTTTTTTCTTCTTGGAGGTGGCGAAACCAATTTTCTTGTTGACTTGGTGGCCAAGGGTGCTGACAACACTTGTTGACCAGGTTTTCTTTTTCAAGGTCTTTTCAGCTGTTGCTTGCACTGGATTAGCAGAAGTTCAATGTCCGATTTTTCCAGTTTGTTAAGTGAGCCACTCATGGCCAGTAACCTGTGCTGGTGTGGAGTTAAAATTTTGGCATATTCTGTCTCACTCTCCCCTCCTGCTGGTTTAAAAATGGTGCAAGGCCTTTGGTTAGGAATCCACTCCTTCTGCAGAGTTCCTTCTGGGAAGAATGCTTTTTCCTCCACTGGTTCTTGTAAGATGCTGGGAGTTGTAGCCAAGAGATTTTCTTTTAGTTCAGTGGTGGCTACTTCCTGTAGAGGTGGTGAGCCACTTATATCATCTTCAGATGTGGTGGCTGATCTGGATTTCTTGAGAAGCTGGCCACCTGATTCCTGTAGTGACAGTTGCTCAGGGCAAGTGTGCTCTTTACTTTTGTCGACCTGAGTCACCTTGCTAATGATGAGGGCTGAATTGTTGCTTGTGCAACTGGGCGCCCCTTGATCATGGGTCAAGTGCCTGATTTTAGTGAGGTGCTCTACACAGAGCTATACCTCTTCATCTTCAGCACTCTCATCACTGCTGCCATTATGTTCCATTCTGTTGGCCTACACACAACAGTTTGGGTCTTCAAAATCATTCATGGCCTAGACCACTTCTTCCTCAGAGTCAAAGCTTGAGCTGGAGAATTCACTGGAGGACTTGTCTCTCGAGAGCTCGACTCACTAGAAGAGATGTCAGCATCCATTGAGCTTGAGTCACTTGAATCTTCTGGATCCACATAACTGGTTTCCTTTGAAAAGTGAACTGTTTGTGCTGGAGTGAATAAGTACTCATCTTCAGGGTTAAAGTACTCGGCTACACAATGAGTACAAGAAGAGTCACCATCACTCTCCTCGGTATATTGACATGACCCCGAGAAAATAACAGTGGCTATGGTCAGCTGGTGGCCACCTTGGTGTTCACAATCTACCTCATCTTCCCAGAGGCTGTTGACTTCTTCTTCTTCTGAGTCTACATCGTCAGTGACTGGTCCAGGGAGAGGATAGTCCTGGTTCTTGAGCAAATCTCCTCTTAAACAGGCTTTCTTCAGCTTACTCCTGTGGACGACAGCATTCTTATGGGCCCTTCCAGAGTTTTGCTTTAACAACTCGACTTCAGCATTTACTCCTCTGATAGCCACAATTTTGTAGGGCCCATGATAATGTGGCAGCAACTTGGCAGTTTTGCCCACCTTCCGGATTAGTCTGCTAACCATCACTATATCATTTACCTTGAATGTATCTGCTTTGGCTGGTTTTCTCCTGGCTGCATCCTTCTGTTGGACTTTTCTAATCCTGTCCATGGCCTTTTGATGTCTGTCAGCTACAGCTTCGACTTCTCTCGGTAGTGGAAACAAACAATCAATTGGTCTGAAGGGTTCCCGACCATGCAGCATAAAGAAAGAAGTCTCCTGTATGCTGTCCTGGACTGAGGCATTATAGGAGAACACAGCGGCATCCAGATTCTCGTCCCAGTCTTTCTGGTCGTCACCTGTGTTCATGTAGATTTTTACTTGTGTTGTATGGTTGTTCTTCTCAATCAACCCATTGGTCTGTGGGTGATATGACATTGTTGTTCCATGTGAAATGCCTTGTCCAGACAACCAAGCAGCAGTGTCTCTACTAGTGACATTTGTTCCCCTGTCGGAGATCACCTTCCTGAGGGTCCCATGTCGATGAACAATTTTATCCAAGAAGTTGATGGTCCACTGAGTCGAAAATGTTGGGATTGCCATGCTTTCGACATATCGCGTTGTATAGTCGATCGCACTTATGACAAACTTATTGCCACTTTTCCACATGGCAAATGGTCCCAAGCAGTCCACTCCGATGGTATTAAAAGGGATGTCCGGCACGAGGATGTGCTGAAGTGGAATCTTAGGAGGAATGGCCAATTTCCGGAATAAACAGTCTTTACAACTGCCTATGTAGTAAACCACCTCCTTCTTCCATTCAGGCCACCAAAAATGATTCTTTAGTATGTTTGCTGTACAAACAGTACAGCAAACATACTTGTACAGGAACTTAAAGCTTGGTCCAACTCGTCATCTAATCTGATCGTCTCATGGAAGCCGCCGCTTACCACCATGGCTAGCAGTTGGGTGGTCATGCACGTGGTACATAACATCCTTGCGTAAAGTGGCAGGAAGGACAAACACAGATCGCTTTTCATCCTATTTCTTCATGATTCGGTACAACAAACCATCTCTCATCCCAAAACGAGGAAGGTCTTCTCCTTTGGCAATAATCCAATGATGGCAATAGTCCATCCAGTACTTGCAAAAAATGTCTTGCTCCAGAGCCATCTTTGGGTCAAGGTCATTGAAGTTACACAAGAACATTGAGACTGCCATATCTTCTATCTGATTGCAATCTACAGGAGCTCGACTCAAAGCGTCAGCATTAGCATTTGTCCTTCCCAGGCGATGCTTGATCAGCATGTCATACTCTGATAAGATTTGGATCCACCTGGCCAGCTGGCCATGAGGATTTTTCTTTGACTTCAGCCATGTCAGGGCTTGACAATCAGTAACAACTGTGAATCGAACACCACAGAGGTAGGGCCAGAGCTCTTTAACAGCCCACTTTACTGCCAAGCACTCCTCTGTGGTGTCATAATTCATTTCTGGATTAGACAGCATTTTGGACAGATACATGCATGGATGTACTTGCCTATCCTTGATGATAGACAAGATGGCACCGAGCCCTACACCTCTGGCATCGGTGTGCACCTCAATTGGACAAGCTGGATCGAAGTGGTGCAGTACTGGTTCAGACATGAGAGCCAGTTTGAGCTGGTCAAAGGCTTCCTGCTGCTCAGGTCCCCAGGCAAACTCAGCTGTCAACCCCATGATGTTGGTCAAAGGTTTGGCAATTCTAGAACTGCCCTTGATGAAACGTCGGTAATAATTTGTTATTCCGACAAAACTCCGGACAGCCTTTTTTTTGTCTTTTGGAACTGGGAAGTCCTTGATGGCAGCTACCTTCTGATGATCAGGCAAGGTCCCAATGCTGTTTACAATGTATCCAAGGACTTTTACCTCCTCGGTGATGCTGCATTGCACGTCCCAAATGGCATCCTGAGATATTCATAGTGCCCATCAGCAGTGGAAAAGGCAGTCTTGGGGATGTCCTGTTCTTCCACAGGAATCTGCCAATAACCACTTCTCATATCCATCACTGAGAAGAACTTGGCTCCAGCCAACCTGTCCAAGGTGTCATCGATGCGTGGAAGGGGATAAAACTCTGGCTGTGTTTTTGCATTCAATCTCCTGAAGTCGATACAAGTCCGGAGACCTCCATCTTTCTTTCCGACGATGACCACTGGGGCACTCCAAAGGCTCTTGGAGTGTCAGATGACTCCCGCCTTTAACATCTTGGCCACTTCCTCCCACAAGTGTTCACGTTCCTTTACAGGCACTCGAAAAGGGGATTGCCTGAGCGGTTTGTCATCAGTGGTAGGGATTTTGTGATGAGTGTCCTGGTAGTGCCCAATATCAAAATCACTCTCAGAGAAGACATCAGCATGCTGGCTTAGAACATCTTTTATTAGAGAGATTTGATGCTCATCCAGGTTGGTGCCATACTGTGACTGAAGCCAGCCAACTCTGGGTTCTTTTGAAACATCATGTAGAATGGCTATGGTTTCATAGGTCTTCCAGGGGTGCTTAGTTGTCTTACTTGATTCTCCAGGTAAATCAACTGGACACAACCAGAATGCTTTACCCAAAGGTGTCTGTTCACACAAGTGCACCGGAGAGTTGGAGATATTTGCTATTTGAGCAAACCCCAGTCCATCCTTGATTTGCACTACACAATTACCCAAACTAAGGGCATGTTTGGCCAGAGTACTAGACTCAGGGTGTATGTAGTATGCACTATTAGACAAATCATCCAGGCATAGCATCACTGGAGCTGTGCATAGTGGGGGTACTAACACCTCAGTGGCAAACCACACGGATATTTCAATCTCATCATCCACTACCATGTAGTCAGGGTTCACATCTACACTTGACAAGACCTCTTCTGCTCGGTTTTCCTCATGTAGTTGTTGGACATTGGTCACTGGCTCCATGAAGTAGGTCAGAGGGTTTTCACAGGTCAGAGGATTTTCACACCTCTCAGTCAGTTGACTCTCATAAGGAACGGAGCTATTTAAGCTCTCGTAGTAATCAGAGTTTTCTTCACCCAGTTCAGATTCCTCATTGTAAATAGCTACTGACACTTCTGTCTCCGAGGGTGACTCTCCTTGGGTTGTACAAAAGGCTGTTGACTCATTTCTGACAGTGTTACTATCCTCTGGGTCTGAACCTAAGTCTTCAATGTGTACTGCATCCTCATCAATGAATACTGCATCATCCCAGGGTAAGGCTGACTGGCTTTGATATGCAGAGATTGGCTGCTTGTGATCACTTAAACTATCAGGATATTTTTCTACAGAGAATGACCCATTCCAAATATTGATCAATACTCCTACCTGATCCATCCAATCAAATCCGATAATGAGAGGATGACCCGTCTTTTCAAACACTAACACGTCCATTGTTGTGGACAGGTCATTTAATGACAGAATCACATTGACCCAGCCAATAGCATCTTCTACCAGGCCATCAGCCACAGCCATTGCAGATGAGGGCCGGCTTGTCAGTAGCAGACCAGCTTGTATGTGGACATCATTGTCACAGGAACTCCATGTAGAGCCTGTGTCAAACAGAGCTGGAATGGCCAGTCCAGCCAGTCGAGCCAATACAAAAGGGACTTCTCTGTACTCTTTTACCTCTGAAGCAGCACAGAGTTGGAGCACACTGGGAGAGCATGTTTTAAGGCACTCACTCCTCCTGAGGAATCCTGAATAACAGGATTATCTGATGCAGCAGTGTAAAGATCTGTCCTGTATTCTACACCAGGATGCCTGAACAGGGAGAAAGTTCCATGGTGGATGCCAAGAGTCACACCGACTATGTCCATCCTACTATGAGTAGATGACCTAGCTCTCTGATGACTAAGACATCCAGGATGGTGTGGAGTCCATTCAGTGCTACTTTAGCAGTGATCCATCCCAAGGACCTTTTGATGGCTCCATTAGCCATACGTACAGGTGCGGGTGTCTGTGTGTTGTAGCTGATTCCTGTTTGTTCCTTGAGTGCTTCTTCACAGACACAAACTGTGGCACCAGTGTCAATCAAAGCATCCACAATGCTTCCAAGATTGGCACCTTGACGTGTTTTTGACGGGGTAGGACCGATACATTGAAGGTCATGACAGTAGAAGCCCCATCTTCCTCTACTGTCGGTTGTAGTTTAAAGCCTCTGTTTCCCTAAACTCATCGACGATGCTAACTGCCACCTGGTTAGTGTTGGGACATTCTCGAGCCATATGTCCTGGGTTGCTTGCAAGTGTAACAGACTCTAGATCCGTCACCTGCTCGGCCATCTCTTATTGGCCTACTATACCAAGGTTGAGTTAGTGGTGGCCCTGGGGGTGGCATACCCTGCTGGGGCTGCACTTGAGGGGGTGGAAAGTTCAGAGCTGGAATCTGACTCGCCTGGGGCTGTGTTGGAGCTGGTGGCCACATCCCCTGTTGTTGTACTGGAGGAGGTCCTGTTGCCGGAGCTTGTTGAAGAGGCTGCCGAAAATTGCCATTCCGGTAGCCTACGGGGTTATTCCGGACTCTAGGTCGAGGAGCTTCTAATGCTCTAGTAGCTGCCTTGGCTTTCTTCTCGTTGATCAATCTCTCTCGACCAATTGCCTCTCTCTTCAATAATCCCAAGTCCTCTTCAGCAGCAAAAGACAACAAAATTCGAATCTCTTCATGTAGGCCATTTAAGATCTTCTTGATCATGTCTTTCCTGCTGATGGTTACTTCCATTTGGCGAGCCAGGTGGTCTAGTTCCTGAATGAAAGACTCCACTGACTCACTAGGTTGTTGGACTCGTTTCTCCCACTCATCTTTTCCTCTCTCAGCCTGTCCTACTGTAGATCCTAAGGCTTGCAGCATGTAGTCACACACCTCTGAGAAGGTGGCTGAGGGATGTGACCTGACCCAGGTTTGGGTCTACTGGAAAGCCTTTTTGTCCAGGTAGGACAGCAATGTGTCCACAAAGTCTGGGTGACTGTAGTCCTGGCCACTGGTGTAGCTGCAAAACTTGTACAGCCACTCAGCTACTTCTTGTCCATCTTCAGCAGTAAATGACCTGAGTTTTGCCCTTGGGCAGAAAGGAACTGATGTGGGCCAAATGGATGAGTGATTCGGAGGAGATTTTCATCGTGTCCCCTGTCGATAGTAAGGGACCAGTTCCAGTCAGTCGCTTTCTTTTTTGACCACTAGTTGAAGAGAGTTGTTTCTAGATGCCGGTCTATCCCATGGTTGTTTTCTCTCAGGACTGGTCATTCACACCACAAACACTACTGGTCTTGCTGTTACATCTAGAGGTGGAACTTGCAGACTTCCTTGACCGGGCCACTCTAGGAGGAAGGGTTCCTATCTCATATTCTTCTCTTAGTGGATAGGTAGTTGGAGCCACTGGTGTCTAGATGCCGGTCTATCCCATGGTTGTTGATGCCTGGGTTTCTCTGAGGACTGGTCATTCACACCACAAACACTACTGGTCTTGCTGTTACAGCTAGAGGTGGAACTTGCAGACTTCCTTGACCGGGCCACTCTAGGAGGAAGGGTTCCTATCTCATATTCTTCTCTTAGTGGATAGTGTTGTGTCTTTTAATAAGACACTTCGTGAATTTCAGTTGATGACAAAAAGAGGTAAAACAAATACCAGATTTTCAGTTGAACAAGTATTTAT
>JAQGBY010006356.1:0-13248 GCA_034698785.1 Mycogona germanica
GTCGTTTGACCCCCGCCATAGGCCCCTCTCTTGGGGGCTGCTTGCGGGTAATAATTGTAATTGTAATTGTAATCAAAATCTCTGTTTTATAATATAGGATGATTACACTATGAAGTAAATCATCGCACGTTTTTTCAAATACGAATCGCTTAAACTCGTCACTGTTGACAATCTTGACGTGAAATCCATGTTCTTCGTGAATCGTAAAGAGAGTCAACTGACGAGTCGTTTATATAGCTTGTTCCCCATCCAAGAGAAATGCAGAGCAATAAAATCGACCCTCGCCGGTATATCGGATTCCGCTTCGACAAGATCCAGATGAACCCGGAACATGTTTCGCCGGTGGTTGATCAGTGCCGGCCCACCCAAACTGCCCAGACGGGGACCAACGCCACACACACACATACAAGCGTCTGTTTTCAATCACCCGAAACACGATCGAATCCCAACTCTCACACCGGCGAGGTCATTCCTCAGTGCCCGAGTCGAGTCACGCGTGGTCAAGACAAAACCGGAGACAACAGAAATCCCGGAAACATTTGATCCTCACCTGATAGATCTTTTGCTCCAAGTCAGAACCTCTTATCATCCTCGAATTTCTTTTTTGTATTTCATCAAAATGTCATCAATCATAAAAAACTACATCTCCTCTCACTTCATGTTTTCCGCTAGTTTTACTGTTCTAAATTCCATTCCAATTCGTAATTCTGGAGCAGTGTGTGTGTGTGGCCCGAAGACTGCGCTGACACCTAAATATTCTTCCTCTCGAGATCCCAAGTGAAGTAAACTGTAAATAAGAAAGCGAGTTCTCTTCTCCTTAAACATCTGACAGCAACGGACAGTTGCTGTCAGATGTCAGTGCGGGGTCTCAGGTGAATAAACATTTCGCATCCACTAAAAACAAGAGTGGAGATCAATCTCTTTGGAATCTGGAGTAGTAGTTAGCGGAGAAATGATGTCAGCAGAACATGTACATGTACCTTGATGCGCGTTCAAATTGTCATTGATACACTTGGAGATAAAAGACAAACTGGTGGTGGTGGTCCCCCACGTTGTATCTACTGTAAACAGCGACTATGGAAAGCCCAGACACCGGTGTTATTTGCTAATATTCCAACGTTTAGTACTGCAGTAGTGCAGTCATCAATGGCTTGAACTCAAAATGACGTCACCAGCAATGTTGACGAAAGTCCACAGATAACCTCCCAATATATGAAGGGATGAAAGACGAGTCGACTGTTTTCAATTTTCGAGTTTTGTGCAAAAATGCAATCACGACATGCAACTAACTGCATCGTTTGAAACGCCAACAGAGGTCATCTCAAGTTGGATAGGTAAACAACAGTATAATTTTATAACACTTCTAGTAGAAACCTCTTTTTCTCAATTCAAAATGCAATCTTGAAAATGTGACGTTAGACTTTGGTTTTTCTTTGGCGCCGACAGAGATCAGCACAAATTGGATAGGTATTACTTTCCCTGACACTTCTTGTTTATCATTTCAAGCAAAAACACTACTTACGCCACTCTGACTTTCGCCTATTCTCCTAAACTCGTAACTCAAGTCTCGGTTTTCCAAGAGCGAATAGCGATTACACACGTTTCACGTCATTGGGGGGAGGAGAGAGCTCTTGATAAATTAACTGCGACAGCTATGCATCTCGGCTTGTTTAACTTTTCAAAACTAATTTTTCTCGGATAAATTTATGACTGTCTTTATCGCTATTGGTTACCCGACCTAACGAAACGACCTAGACAGCGCGCGCAAGAGGACACATCACCAACCACGAAGAAAAAGATGAAGAAAGAAGACGAAAAAAAATGATCGAAACACGAAGTGACAACCGCAGTCAACTCCAATTCGACGAATACATATTGCGGCATGTGGTTGTAGTCGCCGTCCTCCAACACACACACAAAAAATATCTACACTCTAAACTGTGGCTTCTTCCACAATTTATCCCCGGAGCACCGGGCAAAATGTGACCTGCCATTTATTAAAATTTCAAACGAGCGTTAACAACCAGAATGAAACGGCGAAATATTATTCTACATATCTTCACCAGAAATATAGCTACGCCCTGTTTTACAAACATTTTTCTCAAAAACAATATCATTTCTCCAGAAATCGTTCGTTTTGGGTACATTACGATTTGCAATTTGAAAAGATAGCCAATTTAAAAAATGCGCAATAAATACAATAATCTAGAAAAAATTAAAATCGAGAGTTTCACTTTTAGCACGAACTCACAAACTCACATCTTCATCCAGAGATTCCATGGAGCCCATAAAATTCCAAAGAACCTATAAAATTCCATGAAGCCCATAAAAATCCATGGCGCCTATAAAATTCCAAGGATCCCATAAAATTCCATGAAGCAAAAAATGTTCCGCTCCACGAAGTTTACGGGCCATTTACATTAGGCCAAAAGATCGCGATCTTTGCCTCACGGGAGCGAGAAAAAACACAGCACAATATAGCAATCAATAATGTAAACAACATTTAAAAAATTGGCTCGTTTCGATTAACCTAAAAAGAGTCGAAGAATTTTGGTGGGCCAGCACATTAGGAACGTGATATGTCGACACGAGCGCCCCCATCACACCGAATACCGCCGCCATGTGACGCCACCTCACCTGCGGTCTGCATTCTGGAATGTCATAATGATAATTAGAAAGCATTATAAGGGGAAATTGCACCCAATGGATACAGCACCCAGTGCGAGGGACGCAAAACCACTTTGGGGGGTCCCGACAAGGAAAACTACACTTGTACGCCATCTCGCGACAGACATTAATTTTATCTCGCAAGTCCTCATTAATTACGACAGCTCCCCTATATATTTGCAAGAAAAAAAACGACATCTGGGCGTATCACCACAAGCGAGTTAGTTGGGAGAAACACCGCTAGGATCTCCTAATTCACTCTCCTAGTCACCCCTCTCCTAAACACCCCTCTCCTAGGGATGTTTTGAACTTGCGCAGTCAAAAAACCTGGGTCAAAAAGTGACTCACGAGGGTCGTCCTCACACAGCCTGACGGTGTACAGTAACATTCGGATTTGTGGAGGGATTTTTGGGTGTGTAAATAAACATATCAGTCAACAACTTTGGGTAATTTCATGGACAATAAAGCACTCGGCTGGGCGCACGTGCACACTGCGTTTGGACCGGAAACCGCCAGACAAGGGGCCGGGAAAACTTAGGGGGGTGGCTGATGAGGGGGAATGTTGGGGGTTGAAGCTAAGGAGGGGTAAACACGAGAACGAGAGATGGCATAGAGGACGAAGGATCAAACTGGAGTCATGAGATATTCGAACGTCACCCTCAACTGAGATTTCCTCATTATCATTTTTGCGATGTCAACAATCTCTCCTTTTTGTATATGTACATATTTATTACATGTACATGTAATTTCTTCAGCAGCATTTGAACTTCGCCTCTTTCTTGCGGCGGCATTTTACTGCAAAAATGGAGTCAAACAAAAGTTGAGGGCAGCAGAAAAATAGGAAGATCGTGAATCAAGTGGATGGACGGTGTTAGAGCTCAGGACTAAACCTGCAGTAACTACGAGAAACAGAACTCAATCGGAAACATCGAAAAGCTTTTATCTTCAGGGGTTACCAGAGGTCGGAAACGACTTGGCATCTAACCACAACACAAAACTAGAATAACATATCATTTTTTAGATCTGACTGTAAACTTGTTCCTGAAATGAGAACTCCTAAATTTATAAACTGGCAACAAGTACATAACAAACTTGTGGCGTCTTCTACAGTAGTTATTTTGTAATGAAAAATCTTTAATTTACAGAATGTACTGTTGTTGCCTAAGCATCTCCTGTGAATCTGCAGTGCAGACGAAGTAGACGGCGCTGTTGTAGATGAAGTCGTGAAGCATCTTCTAGGCGGGAACGGGGTCGGCACATTCCACAGACTAGGAATTAGTGCTCAAGACATTGGCACATCAAGGCAACAAAAAAAATCCGTGCATTATTTACAAGACGCAGATCGCGTTTGTCGGCGCGCTAAAATCTGACCAGTCGAGCACGTTTGGCACACACGGACGAGTGGTGTGTGTGTGTGCATAATAGTGGGTTGGGGGTTTTAGGGGATGAGAAGTGGGATGGGGTGCGATGGCAAACACGGCACAAAAGCGGTAACACTTGGGTGATGGGAGACCAGCGCCGATGCCGACAGTGGCGCGCCTGTGGCGGCCGATTAAGACTCGACTGAAGGTGGAATCGTGCGCGTTACACCTGAACGAGATTGGCGAGATCAACAACAAAGCTCGATAGGTGTGTACTGTACACTCGACAATGTGGCCGACAGACTCTTGTCTCTCTCTCCGACTCATTACGTGTAATTTGTATGTTCTGTTGATGCATTATTTGATGATCGATTCTCACTTTTGATTGAGGAATAAAAAATAGACGTAATGGTTCAAATTGATCGTTAGTCATCTGACCGAAATGGCTGTGAAAATATTCCATAGTATTTCACTTGATTCATTACATGTAATGTGTAAGTAGATACATGTTTGATGATCGATTCCCACTTTGGGGTTATAAATATGAGAAAAGGAGATACAGTGGCTGATGGAGGAGCGATCGTTAATCGCAAGTCATCTGTTTCTAATTGGCTTAGAGAGAAATCCATATAATAAGATTTAATGTAAACCGTAAAATGGCTGCTCCGAGGAGCCGTTTGTCGCTCCCATCACAAATAGAAATTGTCCCTATTCTGAGTGGAGCCTCGCATGGGATCCGCTTACTGAGCGCCTTCCGAGCGCTCACGGAGGGCTTCGTTCCGCTCTCGAAATAGCATGTGCGGCATGGGCACAAGATCAGCTCTCAATTTTGGTGCTAATATTTCATGCACCAGCGCCTCTACTGAGAAACATTTTCACTCAATTGACGTGTAGCCGCGCCATCTATTGAGCAAATATTACAACGGTTTGTGAATTGGGCGCTGCAGAATGCTAAATGAATGCTAAAGATCGCAGGAGCGTTGGTCGCACGGAGCGGAGCAAACTCTTATCACCCGCGACCGGATCGGCTCCGAAGGAGCCGATCTTCTCTTGTGTAAACGCCGCTTTACAGAGTCATATCGAGTTCGTAAAGAGGCAACATTTTTTTTTTTTTTTTTTTTAATCAACTGTAGCCAACCGCACTACAGGCCTTACGTCCCCCTCATGGTGCTTAAGCATTATGCGAGGGGGAACGACCAGTACCCCGGGACCCCGGACCGCCGAGCCACAGCCAGTAGCAATACCGACTGGGCTACGACGAGTCGTACGTTATTGAACGTTATCTTTGTATATATATATATATATATATACAAAGATAACTGTACAATTTCTAGTAAATCAGTTTATTCCATTTTCATTGCAGTGATTTTGAGCAAACTCGAGAGACTCGGGACAGGAAAAATAGATCGGTGTCGACAAAGAAATATCATGTTTACAATGACTTTCGTCGGCGAACGCGGTAGATAGATGGCTGGTCCGATATGAGTTACTGCCAAGCTCAATATATACAGACAGCAGGTAGCCACACAAGAATGCAAACAAGCTACCTGAGATAAATAGCTTTCTAGCTGCAAACCCTTTCCTCAAAAGAGTTCTTCGACCAACACCAACCCTAACCACGCGCACTGGGGAAAAAACCATGAGAAAAGGAATCTTAAACATAGAAGAGGGCACAGAAAGGGGGCAAGAGAGCGAGAGGAGGCATCTTTTGATTGTTGTCCCCTTACCTCCGTTTATGTGGACATCACCTCGTCGAGATCTGCCAACGCGATAGACACATCCAAAATAAATCGAATCTGCAAAAGATACAAAAGCAGCAATTTTTAGTCACAGTTCGGTTCTCGCGAAATGTCAAAACAGGGGCATTTCCTGTCCGGGGTTGGACATCGAGGGGAAAAAGGAAACTCCACGAGTATATATAATCTATTGAAAAACCCGAGTGAGTCGTGCTCAACGTTCTTGCTTCAGAAAAAAGATTAGCGAGATAAAGAAAAGAGGTGAAGAAAAATTTCGAGGAGTGTCCACGAGAAAATTGAAACATTTTTGTCAACTCTTTCGAGGTTGTTTACCTGTCAGGACGTGAAAAAGAAATTCTTTTCGAAATTTGGAGGTAGGATAAATGAAAAATAAATATCTGGACACAGAACACCATTCTTGTCGCGCTTCCCCAGGAATCGACAATCGATTTAGATCAAATGTTTATTTGGATATAGGATTTTCCCCTACAGTGCTGCTGCCGTTTCAATTAACTGCCATTGCCGAGTTCTTGCTGTCAACTGTTAACGGCAATATACTCGTACATGTACGTAGAGGTTACATTAGCAGGATCCATTCATTCCAACGTGAATATGGATCCGTGCGTTACAGTACGATCCATACCGCCATCTAGTGACGAAATCAAAAACGTTTTGCTAGCGGTCGCGTTTCATAAATATCATCCAACATTTAAAATGACAGACCAGAAAGAAATAATATTACAATAGAATACAGAGGATTTTAACCACGCACACACACAATCCAAATTTTTAACAATTTCTTTGAATTTGAGAATTTTGAACGAGCGATCAAATTAAAATCGAAATGAGAAATCTTAATAAACGAGCAAAAAAACTTTACCAGATAAGTGAAAAGCCTCATTTACACAAGGGGTCAGCCAGCCATATTCACGTTTGGCTCCATGAAAATGTTATTTTGTTTTGGTCGATCTCACGCGTGGTTATCTGAAATATTTTCTCGCATGCGCTCCGAGCTCGCCAGGCCCAACAAAATTGCATTTCCTTGCAGCAGAAACCCGATTTTTTGTTCAGCCACATCTTGAAGAGTTTCATTGACGGGCGACGAACTTGAACAATCGGGTCTCAAGAGGATATATCGCTAATAGATAGCCATAGGTGCTGCAATGCCTCGGCACACAGGCACACTGCTCACGACAAACAAAAGTGCCGACTGTTTTTTTGATTGTCATCACACGTCTCTCCACCCCCTCCCTCCTCCTCCTCCACCTCACTCTCTTATTTTTTTTGGCGATATTGTTGTGGTGAAGAAGCACAGAGCCAAAGTCAATGGAGTGTGTATAAATAGACGGGAGCCTTTGAATAGGCCAGATCGCACGCTCTAACACAAAGACACAGCACAGCCGACGTCAGAGCTGCACATTCATCTCTTCTGTCTGAGCCCCGGACCCCCCCTCACCCCCACACACACCTCCGACCACTTCATCGAACGCTTTCATAAACTACCAATCCAATGAATAATTAGTCTTTCGGGCTGTCACCCCAAAAAAGGAGAAAATACTCCACGGTTGCCTAAGATACAAACATCACCAGCCACCTAAAAAGACATTCTCGTGATGTCATCGCGCCTGAACGAGACATTAAAAAAAAATCAAGACACTCTTTTGAGTTATTTGTTAAGGACTGGATTTGTTAAGGTCTGTCTTAAACTCCCTCCAGGAGACGACCTGGTAATTATGCCTAGCTTAATATCTAGATAAGGATCTTTAATGTGTACCTGATATCGTTTACAAGTACGGGTCAAACGCTTTACTTCCATTCCAGAGGAAGGCGTGTGCAGGAATTTTGATCGTCCGAAAAATTGTATAAACGAGTGCACATAAACTTTCAAAAAATTGATATGAAAATGAAAAATAAGAAACAAATGACTCCCGAGTATTGGAACAGAACAGCGAAACATTGTTTGGTGAAATAGTTTTTCATTGATTTCGTTCAGCTAACGCTTAATTCAGTCTGTACAAATATTCTTAGAAGACGTTTCGAGATGACGTGAATTATTTTTTTAGATGTCTGCCAAGAGCAATTACAAAACAGATTCGGCGCGATATTTTTTATTAATTTTTTTAATATAGTGAATTGACAGACTACGCATGTTGCCTATACTCCGTATGCTCGATCGAGCGAGACGTCACAAACATGTGCACGTCGTGTACACACACACACAGACCGAAATAATAAATTAATAATCCAGATTAAAGACGCCCGATTTGATTACTCGTTTAGCCCGAGGGCACGGAAATACTTTGACGACGAAAATCTGCTTATTTGAACCCAGTTATTGATTTAGCGGAAGTACGCGCGCTTGCGTTTCTGTGCCACCCCAACCCATCCTCCACCTCACATAATCTAAGTAGATTTTCAATTTCGAGTAGTTTTCTCCGACGTACGTGTTTAACATGCACAGCTGGGGGAAAGGCCGCTTATTGGTCCTATATAAATACGTATTGAACGCGTGCAGTCTCATATAGAAATGGCTCTGGATCTGTGCCGCAATTACATGTACAACATGTACAGTAGAAACACGGCGCGAGTGACACACTAGGCCTACCTCATCTTTTTTCTTCTTGAAAAACGCGAAAATTCTGTAATTCAAATTCTGATCACGTTCGTAACAAATCGTCGTTATGAACAGAGAGATGTTGTAGACCAAATAGATTGGAGCTTGGCGGTTGGAGTACAGTACAGTTGGCGACATTTTGTATTCGTTAAACGGCGCTCCCTCTGCCAGGGGAATTTGGAAACAAGTGGCTGATTAACATCCGAGCCAAGTTTCAATATTCCGTGAAGATGTAATAATCATCTTTACTTTGACCTTTATTCTATTGGGCCACATTGTACTTAAGAAGCGGTGAAGCCCAGGGTTTAACTCGATTTATTTAAATTTTTTGTGTGATGCGCACCTGACTATTAACCTGACTATGAGATTCACCACTTCATGTATTTAATCCTGTATTGATAGGAGGCAATGTCCAAATGTGCCAGTTTTTCTTTGCATTTAATTTTTTAAAAGGCTTGATTTATTGACCTTTTTCACATGTGATTGTTAACTGCGGGTTGCTAACAGAATCATTGTAAATACGTCGACATTACATGTACGCACGTCTAAAGTAAAAAACCATGTAATGTAACTCATTTTTCATATATGGATTTTAGTGGAAGACACTCTTCGGCATTGCACGGTCGTTCCATTCAGGAATGAACAATAATAGTTCAGAAGCCGAAGGAAGGCCTTAAGGGGACGAGGCCGGCGATTGATGCATAGGCAATGCTATCAAGTGTGGTTGGGATTTTCTTCTAAACAGAAATAAGCGGGGCGGGGTTTTAGTCCTGGCGTGAAGAATGGCGGATTTAGGCCTGCAAGCTTAATGTAATTAATTTTTATAAGCTCTTTACTGAAAAGAAAAAGGTGTCGAAAAAAATATATAGAGGCGAGCACTCTAGTGGATAGAGGGCGTAGCGAGACTGATGTGTAGGGACCGGATGTTTCGGTTCTTCAATCTCATATTTCAATATGCTTTTTTTTAAAAAAAAAAAAAACTTCTTTTAGATACTTAACTTTGTTTTCTTGCCTTCTAAAGGTCAGTACTTAATAAAAATATCTTGGCTTACGCATTTTGTTTCGATGAAGGCGTCAATTTTTTTTAAATGTCTGGTGATTTTTTAATATCGGATCTACCTGGGCAGGAAAAAAACCTTAAATTCCGGTCAGTGCGCTACTTGCGAGGTATTTGGAGCGAGCATCACGGTATTTTTAAGCCGATTTAACGAGAGAGAGAGCGAGAGAAAAAAGTCTAAGCCCCGAAGTATGACATGCGTGGCTTGGAGGCAAAGCGAATGCCGAAACAATTACAGTTTTCCGGAGCTCTATGCTAAATAGGTGCATTAATTGTAATGAGCAGAGGAGGATGTGTATGCGGAGGTCCCATTTGTTAATTACGCCAACTTATATTATGCATCGTACCTTTGAGAGAGAGCGAGAGCGAGAGAAGATTCATCATGTGTGTTTTCATGCATGGTGTAGTTAATTGCGGGACTACACACACGAGTCTATTTGGAGAAGAAGAAAAACACTATTACAGGCAGTTTCACATAGAAGGGATGCGTAAGTTTGGCATATTTGAGTCATTTTCTGGGATTTTGTGCCGGAAGAAGCCGAACTGACCACTCTGGAGCAAAAATGACATCACCCACTTGTGGCGACCGATGAACGTCGCGCCTGCTCTAGAGCTCTACATCTTCTATCTCGTTGGCGACGAATAGACCGTTTGCAATTTCGCCGGCGAAAACGTCACACGCAATGCTGCCAAACGAATAATTCATTTTTATGCCAGTAGAACGAACATTAAGTGAATGAAACCTTCTATCTTTTTCACACGTATCAATCAAAATTGAAAATGACAATCAAAATATTATTTTCTTCCTATTTAGTGATGAGAACGCCTGTAGTGCGGTAGACTGTTACAGTTGTACCAGATTTGGCAAGAAACAAAGAAACACGACAGCATGATGAGTAAAAGTATCCCGAAGGGAGCTATTTTTTGCAGACTATGAATCTGAGCGAGAGCGAACAACTGTGATTAAATAATTATTTAAAAAAATGAAAATTGACCTTTTCTCTGCACAGTCAATTAAATCAGAGACATCCTTTGGAGAAGCAAGCAAAAATTGATCTACGAATTTTCCAAGAAAAGAACTGAACTATAATTTCCAATAAAAACAAAAACGGAACATAGTAGAATGATGTCTGATAGTGAAGACACTTTTAATCCATCAGTTACAGAGCAAATTAAAAGTGTCATTACTATCAGACATCATTCTACTATGTTCCGTTTTTATTGGAAATTATAGTTCAATTTTCTTCTTAAAAATAATATCTATCTCGGCGTGTTCCAGAACACTTTCCATTTTACGAATTTTCCCCTCGAACGCCTCTTCCCATTGTAATCCAATGGGATAAAACATCGCTTGGGAGCTTACATTAGTGGCTTAGCATTTTGACACAGGCGACAACATTTTGAAAATAAAAAGTGCCACGAAGCTTGGTGCGCCACCTGGTGCTCACGTTCGGGAAACTAAAGGTCAATCGATGAATTGAAACTGTCTCAATATCTCCCCGCAGATGGCGCTGTCGTCAACGACCGCCATCGCAGAAGCACTGAACATGTTCGCACGCGTGTCTACATACACCCTTGGCACGAAGAGGAACGCATCAGGCCACCGCACACTCAAAAACACAAAGAAAGTACAGCAGCAGCCCGAGAAGAGACAGAGAGAATGGCGAAACCAAATCAAAACTCAAACAAAGCCAAATCCTCTTTGCCACGAACAAAAACTGCAACACTTTCATCAGGACGCCAATGTCAAAGACCCCTCTCGCTCGCTAATACCACCATCAACACTTCCACTACCACCACCACCACCACCATCACCATCACCACCCTCCACCGGATAATAAATTGATGTAGGCCTCGCTGTGGCATGTGTACTTGTTGGATCAGCAAACCAGGAAAGCGGGTGTATACGACCAGGACAAATGCTATTGGAATTCCGTCCAATAGATTTGCGTTGAAACATAATTTGTGGTTCTGGCAACACTGTCTCAGGATTCTGGTACAATATAAAACTGTATATTTTAATAAAAAGACTGACGCTAAATAAATTATTTCAAATGTCTTGAAGAGAAACACCTTAGGGCAACACGAAAAGACGCTCTCTCTCAATTTCGAAAAGGACGTTTAACCATCTTAAATCTTTAAACACTTGTGATCAAATAAAACGGTGATGCAACTCCATTTCTTGAATTTTTTTATTATGTGGGAAAAATGCAATCTTGGTATGTCAAGATATCGATAGAAAGAAAATGTAAGATAACGCTTTTGTTTTGCACCGACAGAGGGCAACAAAAGTTGGACTGGAACACTGAATTCTATGACGACCCCATCTAATAAAACATCCTGCATCTTAAATTATAAAAAGTACAAGTACTGCCTTACTATCGCTTTTTAAAAATAAATGTAAATTTATTTGTTACTCTTTCGTTTCTTAAATTGAGAAGAAAAAACCCAGGATAACCACTATAAGATTCGCCGCTTCAAATGATGAATGCGCGACAACAGCAAAGTGTTCATCAAGCGTTCAACTTGTAAAAATTGATTCGTAACATTTTAACGATTTGCTTGAAGAGGAATTTCGCACCATGGATAGAGAGAGTTCTCATGAGCCATCCATCAAACTCTTGCTTCCGAGTTGCTTCCAATTTAGAAACACCAATGACATCATTAATTTTGTTTGGTAAAAACTTTTGCGTGTGAATCCGATGTGCTGCTGTTGAACAGCGGGGGAGTACGGCAGCAAACAAACACACAAACACCGGCTAAAGAAAACGAAAACTGCAGAGATGAAGATGGAGAAAGTGGGGGTGGAGGGGATGAGGGGAGGTGGGGATGGTCGAAACCAACGAACAAGTACATTGGGACCACCACGCACTACTTTTCTCAACGACGCCAAACAATCAAACGGAACAAACAGGAGGAGGAGGGTGCCATCGAATTAGAACCCCTCCCTCATCCCCATCCCATCATCCAATCATCCCATTCATTCTTTCCCTGATCCTACTCCCCCCCCCCTTCCACCATTGATTGATGCTACACACTTTTCAAGTGGTATATAGGGAGGAGATGCGCCGACCGGATTCGTACGAACACACACCGGTTTGTGTTTATGGCGTGTGACGCGAAGCGCCCTCTCTCGTCTCGAAAATGAGCGCACGGAGTGAGAGCGATGGCCGATAGTATCTGGAAGTATCGATGTATGTCTCTCGGTGATGAGCTGGCCTCATGATCTCATGAGGTGGATCGATCGACCTGTTGATCGCGCATCTCGAAAAGCGGACGGCTTTTGACGCGTCAAAACTCGAAAATCCGCCAGGCGTCGGATTTGTATGGAAAAAATGAAATGTTCGTTGGCGTCGAGGAGCAGGGTTTATTGGCTGGTCAGGGGTTTCTCGCTCACACGTCAGCCGGTATCTCGACACTCGGAATAAGTAGCTTAATCGTTCGTAATCGGATCTGATATTTAGCAATAGAGAGAGAGAGATTGACGATGACGTGACACGTTCGCGAATGCGGGAGTGCAGTCTGACGATTCCTCGTCCAGCCATTTAGACAGGGTGCGATCGAGTCTAGGTGATGGGAGTGAGAGTTGGGCAGATGGTCAACATGCGAGCTATTTTACCATTCCTTTGAAGAAGGATTAGAAGAATTATACTTCGTTGGGAGAGTAAATACTCGTAGCTAGATAGACGATGATTTCAAAGGTTTAATCACAACCAGGTAAACCGCTCCACCGAGTTGTTGTTGGAGGATATTCACCTCCGAGTGATTTTGTGCTCGCTCGGTTGCCACTGGGTCCAAGGGTCGACTCAGTGG
>JAQGBY010006357.1:0-13247 GCA_034698785.1 Mycogona germanica
CATCTTTTATTTCCAAAAAATCTTATTCATATTACGAACCCCTTGGCGTCACTACCCCTAATATTTTTCATAATATTCCTAGTGCTGTGGAGTTCAGTTTTTAAGAAAAGCAATCCACCGTGGCAAATTTGTTTTCAAAAGTTTGTCTCCGTTTTTATCCAAGGAGGGTTTCATGAGTTCCTCTCTAGAGGAGTTTCAATTCAGCATCAGAACATTTGATTTTTCCCAAGTAAAGAACCAACCACCTTTTGATATTCGATGAATCAGACTCGCGCGGAACACAACCAAAGTTGGGTCTCAATTGCTTGTCAATCCACCGCTAGTTGCGGCCGACTACTGACTAACCTCTCTAATCAAAGATGTGAGTGCGCTCTACACCCGCCCTGCACCACCCCATCAATAAACAGGTTTTGTCACAGTTGTCGGCAGTTTATTATTGGGCAACGAACTCGTTCTCACAAATGCCAAACCAAAAAAACGTTTGCCTGAATAGGAATAAATCTTATTCGTCGCCCTCACAATTTGGTTGTACCATTTTCGAAATTTATTAGCCAATTTTCAAGTGAAGTGAACATTTCTCAAATTTCTATCTAGTCTTTTTTGGGTCTGGATTGAGATTTCATTCGATGGAAATAATATGGCATTTAAAGAAATGGGTGAGCCGCAAACTACAGTACTTAATCAAGTCATTTGGCGGAGTTGAAGATGTTATGAAAACATAGTTTTACCATTGGGTAAAACAGTTTCACAAATTTGAATTATTCGAGCACGAATACTCATGCATCGCGGAATCCCGTTCCTCGAGAATCGAACCCAGTATATTTCGTTAATTGAAACGTTTTCGTGTCCCACCCAGACGCGACACGGGAATTGACAATTCTCCTGTGTGTTTCAAAATGGACGTTGTTCCCCCTTTATGCAATTTGGAAGAAAAAACAAGGTTAGTTATTCATTCGTCCCGCGAGTACTGAGTTACAGCGGTGAGCATGTTATGGACCACCCCGCTCCAATATCCTTCAATCGGGTCCTCCTTTCAAAACTCCCACCGCATCCTCCCCCTAGTAAAAGGTTCCCCGAGTACACACTAGCCAAGTGCGACCTCTCAGCAAGCGAACCGCGTTCCTCCGGCTAGCGTGGGAATCAGTCCCTCAAAGTCACCCCCGAACAAGTTGCGCGTCGACCTCACAACCCCCTTCTCAGTGCATCCCACTCCCCTTTTCAGGAATTCCATTCCTTCTCTCCACTCGACCCCACAACAACTTGTTGGAGGAGGACGGGGGGGGGGAGTGTGGTAAGGAGGATTGGGCTTGGGGAGGTGGAGGGATAAAGCGAATGAGTAGACTCAATGGGGGTGCTTGTGCTCTCTCTCCAGGCAGAGTGTATTATTGGTGCTTGTGACTAGCACCGCCTGGAAGCGAAGACCGTAACTGAAGATGCAATTTTCATATGCAGCTATTAATTTGGAGAAGGTTATTTTTAAATTGCGAAGCGGAATTCACGATGTTTTTTAAAACAAGCTTGGTGGGGGGGCGCGGTGGAAATGAGTTTGAACGTTGCGCCTATCTGAATATTGGGTTGAGCCTACCTCCTGGCTAGATTTGGTTAATCAATCGCCGGGAGAGATTTTTTCGTTTAGCCCGGGTGTGTAGTTTCCCGACGAATCTTCGGCGCGATGTCGTCACGGCGACGAAGTTTCGCTTCCAACTTCGGTAGCGCAAAAACGTTCCCTTGTCGAGAGTTAAGCAACAGTTGTTCTCTCTCGCGCTTTGCGAATCTCGCTGTATATTGAGACTTCCGGCGTCTGCTGCGTGACAAAAACTGTTTGCCGCGCTCACAATTTTAACGTTTAAGTATTTGAATATCACAAGATAATGACTTTTAAAAAAATAGATTGTTCAAGATAGAAGGTAGCATTGCAGCTTTTGTGTTTGCCGATACATGTCGGGCTGATTGAGGGCCCATCGCATTGATCGTTACTTTGGGGTGTTTTTTTTTTTTTTTGTTAATTAAGGAGGTCGACCAGCGTGTTCGTATTGGAATAAAAAAAATCAGGAGACGACTCGGTAGTTTTGACTCGCCCAGGCTTAGTATAAGCTACCTAGGTAGTGATCGTTAGCATGTACCTAAAATCATACAGGTACGGGTCCCACGGCTTCACTTTCATTCCAAAGCAAAGGCGTGTGCAGAAATTCCTCGCCCGAAAAATTCCGAAGGTCTCGGTCGGGGGAATTGAACCCGCGATCACGGGAACAGTTAAGACACGCTAACCATTTCACCTCAGAGATTTTGCAGATGTGAAAAGGCATCAGCAGCAAGGGGAGAAGGGGAAACCATCCACATGAATGAATCGAACGCGTTGTGGGGGAATGCGAGGAAAATGAGATGGAGGAGGGCGAGAGAGGGAGGGAGGGACAAGCAGCGGGAGGAGATAGAAACAGGAGGAGGAGGAGGAGGAGGTGGTGGTGGTGGGATGGGATGGGATGGAGCAGCGCAGCGTCGAAAAAAGATTCCATTTTCTATGCGCGCAGGTTTCATTCACCTCTCTGGCGAGTTCGCAGTGTCGGGGTGTCGGTTGTTGTAAACACCGCCGTTCTTTTTTTATGTAACAGAATTCGAATGCTGATAGCTCATTGGCTGCACACGAGACTGTCAGGCCACGCCCCCTTTTTTGTCGAGCGAGATCAGCCCAGAGAGTCGGGCCAGTGCAATGGGTCTGAATTTTGAAATTATTTAAGCCTAAAAGGTTTACTGCGGATTGTTGCAAATTTGCACCAGACGTCAGTCAATTAAAAAATTCAGTCTTCTGCAGGTGTAAAATTTAAATGTCTTAAATTTAAGTTTGACATCAGCAGATGTCGCCAATTCGACAATCTTGATTTTAAAAAAATGATGCCGAAGCACGCAGAGTCGGATGTCGAGTTACTTAGACCAAGAAAGCTAGATAATCCGACTGTTACAGTTATGGTTGATATTTGAAATTTGTCAACAAAAAAATTTCAAATATTCACCATTACTGTAACAGTCGAATTACACTTTCTCTAGCTTTCTTGGTCCTTAACTTAATAGAACAAGTTTTAAAAATGAGCAGAATGTGGCGAACTTTAAACTGAAAAGTTGCTTTAAGGATTATTAACTCATTTGACTTCTCCTATTGTCTTAAACGATTTTCAGTTTATTTTTCCATTCCTGAACTTGTGTATAGCGTTTCATGGGAGTGGACAATTCTGTGTTGACGCCCGCCCACCAAACTCTCTTAGTAATGGCCAGGTCATCAGCGCGTCATGCAAACCTTGAGAATGTCTCCGTTTGAGGGTGCAGGTGGCTCCTATCAGGCTTTTTTTTGACGATGCTGCGTGGACCCCGTCAATGAATGCGATGTCGATTACGATAACCGAACGAGATTTGTGTGCGCCGCCGCGCCGGCTAGATATTTGCAGGTGGGGGAATTGTTAATGAATAATAAATTATTCACGTAACGATTTGGAAAGGAGTGTGTGTTTCGTGAAAGAACCCCCATCTCACTCTGCATTCCAATCGCCCCTATGTAACCTGGAATGGCATGGCGGCCAACAGCATTTCTTTCACTTTTTTTTGCTAAAGGATTTTAAAAATGCTTATCTAACTGGAACCTGAATTATTTTTAGTGTCGCTTGTTGAGTTCGGAAGATCTTGTTTATGATGCGGGTGGGAGAGCAATTCAATTTGAATTCAAACAATCCCAAATTAATAGAATTAACTCAGGTGAATTTCGGCATTTAAAAAAAATAGTCTTTGTCCTTTTTGCAAGCTGAAATTTGAAATTGTTTGACGAAGCATTTCGTTTTTGTCATTTTTTTTCAATCTTGAGAAATATCTTTTAAGAAAAGAAAATATTGTATTTTTGTTCAAATTTTTTTAACTTTTAAAATGTGAAAATTTGGAACATTCCAAACAAAAACAAATTGTATTTTTATGGCTACTCGTATGTGGGTGTGCCCGAAGATTGTCTACCGCAGATTCTAAATATAAATGAACGGCGAACAGGCGGTATGTATGTAAACAAATGAATGCAGACGCATCCATTCTGGACTGAAAACTCTATTTTTGGCTTCCGCAAATCCGCATTTTTATTCTGAAGAGATTCATTTGTAGCTCTGTATATTTAGTGTAATTTCCGTTATCAACAGTTACAATACATTTTAACATTGAATAACAAAATCCAACTCATGTTACACTATATACATGGCTGCGTGGTGCGAAGTGAGCCCGACCCGTGACAGCCAATTTGAATGAAAATTGTTTCCCGTGTGTATGTGTGACACAAGAGAGACTCACGCTCACATAAAATATCTGAATTCTTGGTGTCTCTTGTTGGGGATATATGCGGCGGCCACAGAGGCCCGTGTTCTATATTGTGATTGCAAAAAAATAAAACGCAAATTGCTCTCCCGTGAACCAAACCGTCGGCCGTCTGTGTCCATGTCTTGAGCGTTTCCGTTCTCCCTTCCAGCACGATGCTCCTCCTGGCTCCACCCCCTGTCCATCCAACCTCCCACGCTTGCTTGGTTGACTAGCGCCACGCCTGACTGATTCGTTTGTGCGTGCTTGGGTAGCAGTAAAATGGCGCTGTATAGGCATCGTTTTTCTAGGTTTCATACGATTTTATAACTACATTTCAATTTTTTTAAATTATAACTTTACTGAAAGACACTCTGCGAAGAATACATATTTTACGTGGTTTCCGATAAATTGAATGATGCCATGCTATTTAATAAATTCCTCAATGAACAACAATTCACGTTGTTGATTTTTTGTTAAATAATCACGTTACAGAAAAACTTTGTAACACATCTTTCGGGAGTTTTGCTAAAATGAGCAGTGACAGCGAACATCGAAAATTGACGATGAACTTCCAAAAACCCAGTTGCTCTTTGAATGCTAGTTTTACTGAATCGCAAATAATAAAAGTGGTTACTGGCAATCGACCTTCGATGGACGGGTTGGAAAAACACGGTTGTAAATCTGGTCGCTTCCCTCCTGCCCCATCGCCCCCACCCACCGCATCTCCACTACCCGTCACCGCCACTCACGGACGTCTTAGGAAAAAGTCTCACCCGACTGACGAATGTCGCTGTTGCCCGACAATCCTTTGATTTTTATTCTTAGTTTACCTCTGCTCGGTTTCTTCGAAAACGTCACCTATAGTACCAGAAACCCCTTCCGTCCGTCACGGCCACACGCAGGAATTAGGAACTTCCGTTACAGGAGTTGGGCAGAGGAGAGCTTATCGAAATTACACGATTTTCAAATATTGACATTTGAATCGTGCTGCCTTTGTAATTTGCATAAAGCAAGTGTAAAAACGTCTATAAAATCTTGGTGACGTGGGTCGTTCTCAAGCGCAGATCATGCATGGTGACCCCCCTTGCCCTTCCCCCTCTCCAATATCTTTTGTCGGCCGATTCACCTCTGAGGGTTGTTGACGTATTCCCGATAAATGTGTTTGGCATGCCCGTCTTTCGCCATTTCGAGTGCTACGGGTGGCTCCTGAAATATTGGGGACACGCACCTGTGGCCCGCCGCCAAAATACTTGGAACGCGCTCTCCGTCGGTCGTGAGACTCCGCTGTTCGCACCTTCGCATCCCCATCCCATCCGTCCCCTCCCACGTACCTGGTTTGGTCATGTTGAACTTCTCGCCCACTTTGATAGGCTCTTAATTTGCAATCCTCGAATTCATTTTTTCATTGGCACGTTCAAAACATGCAGGTGTGAAAAGTGTTGAATGGGCGATAATATCGCAGACTTTTTAAAGATAGTTTGTAGGATTCTAGTTTCACGATAGTTTTGCCATAATTTTAACCTTTAGATAATAAATTTGAATATTGTCAGTAGACTTCAGTAGGTTATTGCATTTTTTTGCTTGCGTAAAATTGTTTTCAGACAATTTGATTGCAGTTTGGCAAATATAATAGATTTTTGCTGTGGTTGCAGACTTACATTTTTTAATTATCCTTTTTTTAAAACGAAAACTTGAGATTGCTCCTCCCTGCCAAATGGTATCGTAAGCAACTGACTGCGGAGAGTTTTTTAGAATTCTATCGCCCATCCCTGTAGGGGGCATTTGGTGCGTGGTAATTCCGGCACTCTGTCGTCTCGTGTGTACACTCGAATGTAGGATGACTTCCGGGGTGCATGCCAACGACTGGCTACGTGTGCCAAGTCTAAGCTTCACAAGGACTCGCAAACATCCCAAACAAGGCGATCGTTTTTCTCTGTTACGAACGTCATTACCAAATTAGAAGAACTGCTTGATCCACCTTCTACACCATGGTGTCCATGCATCATGGTGACCATGGTGTCTTGAAACAATTTCCGCACACATCGTGCAAATTGTTCAAAATTTAGAATGGGTCAATATGTTTCGCGTTCTCTTGAACTCTCAATGCAAGCTTGTGACTATTTCATTTAAAAAAAACATTTTGTATTTAAAATCAAAGAGCTCTTGGACCCGAACTCTGGGCGGCACCCACCAGCGCCGGAACTTGTATGACCCTGCGTGGCCTCCCGCTTCCTTAGCACTCTCCCCTATTCTCCCTGTTCTTTTTTGTCTCCGAAGGGCAAGGGGCGACGAAATCTTTTAACAACCCCGTTCCAGCCCCTGAAAATTACGCAGTAACTTCCTTCCGACTGGGCAGTCAGTACCCACAAAAGGATTATAATCTTATCTCAAGCAAAATTGTTTTCTGGTTCATTTATCGGTTGTGCCCTTTCTGCGCGAGACAGTTATTTTGGAGCCTTCTGATGTCTTTTCAGAGAATCACTTTCATTCGTAATTGTTGGAAAGGTAGTAAATCGATTATCGGAGAACGACTGACTGCTCAATAATGTCACTCAACGTTCTTAGCGACGAGATTTACTTTTTGCTTTATTGATTTTATTGGCTGTCGCCTGCTAAGTGAGTGCCGCCTAGAGACGATCGTGAGATTGAGCAACATCCAAATATGGACTCCGTATTTCATAAACTTATATAATATTTAAAATGTCATATTCGCGTTGATGCTGCCGCGTGAGTCTTGTGGAATCATCAAAGTCATGCCAATTTGAATTTTCGAGTTGTCATGTCCGAGCCACATGTTGCGCCCCCACCTCCACCCCCTACTCGTCCCCGTGTGCTTCACTGTGGGTTTCATTCATAGATTTTATCACAGACCTCCGCGCCAACGGTTTGACCGCCGGTGTCGCTCGCCAGAAGGCGCTAGTGACCGTTGTCGGTGCTCTAATTTCAGGCGCATTTCTGTGCTCGGGAGGACGCGGTCAACGTTCGGCCCAATCCCCCCGCCCCTTCCTTATAACACGCTAATCTCGCGGCCCTCGATATTCCATAGGCGTTGCCGTTAACTGAGAAACTTATCCCCTCCGAGCTCCTCTCTAGTAGAATAGGAGGCTCCTTGCAAGGGCTCAAACAAGGCGTCCCTGTGTCCTTCTCCCCCGATCCCCCTCAAAAGATGAAGTGATTCTCGGAAATTGAGGGTGGGGGACGAGTTTATATAGCGGAGGGTGATATCCGCAGTTTCTTCCTTCCAGAGAACGTCACCCACAACATAGTTTTCCCTCTTTGTGCCGTTTTCCTGGGAAGGCTGCGGGGAGTGGCCATACTCAGCTATGCCGATTCTTTTAGTCGACCGGAGGGAGGCTCCCAAACTGTGTGTTGTGGAGGCGCCAATTCGTCAATCGTTTCCATCCGGTCACATTGAACGCATCATCTGTTTCCAAGAGTAAAAAATCAAGCTTACGTTCAATTTTTTAAATGTCAAAATGGGGGTTAGATAAGTCTGGTGCAAGAAAAATGAGACGTGCTTCCGCTATGTGGTTGTTTCCAAGAAACGTGAACCAGCTTACAATGCACGCTTGAAGAAGTTAATAAGTTTGTTTTAAAGTCACATTTTTAATGATGACATTTATCCGTCATATTTTCGGATGTTCGCATGTGGTAAAGCGATCTATTATGTGGCCCAAAACTTCTTGACGTCCTATTCTACTGATTTTGAATATCGAAATATTCATTAATTTATTTAGGCTTTTCACGATTTCATTCATATTTCATATGATTTGGGAGGTTTAAAAAAAAGTGGTTATCCGTTCGTATTTGTAGACTGTTTAAGGAATGCAGGGAACACAGAGCCCCGATGAATATTATGATGATTGGGGCAGATCCAGTGTACAGATGACTGCGTACTTTGCTGGCCGTCAAGCGGCGTCGATTGCCACGGCGACGATCGTTGGCATTTTCTGCAGTGGGGCAGTGAGTTTGAGAGCGAGATGAAGCGAGCTATTTGTGGCTACCAAATGCCACGTACGGTGGCGCTTCCTCGGTTCGGTCGTGCGTGTACAGCAGTGGCGGCTCCCAGGAGGTGCTGCAGCGCCGAAAGGGTTAACGAGCGAGAGCGCGCCAGACGCGAAAAAAATTGCACTTTTTTTTCTTTCTTCGTCAGGCCGATGGAAGACTAAAAAAAATACAGGTTGTACGTGTGTCTGCTTTTTTCGCCTTTTCGACCTTGCTTGTCTGGTGGCATCGAGCGAGAGCGAAATAAATCATCACTTTTATTATAGAACATCGCTATTTAGTGGCTGACGATCTTGTTTATGCGAGTTGGCATGTTCGTACCATCGACATCAGGATTTAATTCGATGTGGAACAAATAAAACTGGCGACATTTATCCAATAAACAAAAAAATCATTGGATTTTTGTTTACTCTTTTAAATTTAAGTGTTGGTGGCAGAACTGTAACTAAACTGGTTTTCGAACACCCGGGTTCAATTTCCGAACGGGGGATCTCGGGAATTTCTGATCGGAACAAAATTTCTAGGCGCGTTATTTTCATATATTTCGATTTTACTAAAAACTTTAACAAGTTTTGGAGAAAACAATTAAAGATGCAATTTCGCAATGCTCAACCGCGTTTTGCATACACAAATGCAAACGAAACTGAAAGTAGATAAGAAAAAAAAACGTTTAGAAAGTTAATTCGTTTTTATAATTTTGCCAAAAGTGCACGACACGTCGAAAACATTTTTTTTGTCGAAACAGTTTGCGCAAAATATTGATGCTTGCTTGTCAAAGTTGTGGCTGTGGCTGACCGCGTTTCTCCAGTGATCAGCTGCTGGCGGCGTTGGCCGGGGCGCCCTCGTGCGGGGCAAAATCGAAACGCTTGACTTGGCTGCCGGGGGCGTTCAGCATTCCTTCGGCCAAGCATGCGGTGCACGCAAGTTCGCGGCTGTTCCAAGAATCTCTCGCCATATATCTTTACTCTTAAGCCGGCTGACTACCCCCCCCCCCCCTTCTCGCCACCCCCCGACCAGCCTTCTCCCATGCCACGCTGCTTACCGTTTATGGTGGGAAATATAGCCGAAACACGTCAGATTCGTGAAGGATGGGGGATTATAACAACAACAACGTTAGATTATTTATTACGCAACTAACGAGTAAAAAAAATACTCTGTGGTCTGTGCTCTTGGTATGCTGTGGCGCGACATTCTTTTCTCTATTCTTGGTGGTCGAGGGTTTCTTCCACTCAAGACGATACTTTTAGTCTCGGTTTTCTTATTTGAATTTCAAGAATGGAGGTAAAACAAATCTACAGCAAGAATAAGATTAAATTAAAAACATATTAGATATTCCTACCACAAAATATTGCAAGCAATTTTTTTATATTTATCTTACCAAGTCTTGCCAACTCGAACGTCGTTGGACTGGATTTTGCTCTTTTCTTTATTTTAAGAATAAGATTCATTCATGATCAAGCGTGTTCATCATTTTGAAGGAGTGGCAACGTTCTGAGTGATTCAATTCTAATAGTCTTGTTAATCGTTTGAAATATTTCGAGGGTGAGTTCGCACGTTTATTATTGATGTGTTTCCTCTGTATGAATCATCGGCATTTGTTAGTATAATGGTGGACCAGTGGAGCGAGTGCTATTTTCTTTCTGTATCGTGTTTGGACTTGGGTGGTGGTGTTGCGCACATGCCGAAGTGACTCTGTCCAAAAAGGTGTGTGTGATCATTTCGACGAATCTGTAATTGGAGCGCCGCTGAGATTGGTGATCTGGTTTTCGTGCGCTCGAAACTCGATATAGGGCGATAAAAATGTAGACAGCCCAAGCCGGCGGCCGACACTCTTCTGTATCTAAACCTACGTAGACGCCTAGTCTATGCACTCGCCACCCCCTTAAATTGCGTAACCTCTCTGCCAAAGTGGGTGTGGTTTAAAAAAAAAATGTTTTCGTTCAAAGAAAAAATAATAGAATTTGGCATCAACGGCCCCATTTAATTTCAGCTGTGGTTGTCATTACGTAGTTGCAATTCATTCACAGATCTTGGGGCTCCTGATTATGAATGTGTCGAACTTCAGCGAGGAAAACTAGAGAGGAGCAGACACTGCAGAGGACACTGTAGTTGTTGCAATTGTGCTTCCGAATTATTTTGAGGAGATTTTCCTGTGTCGATCACATGTGTTCGAACGGCTGGTGATCTTTCTTTTTTGTTTACCAATTTTTAATTCGCACCCATCTCTAGCTGAATGGGTGGCCAAACCTCGTGAGCGGGCACGGCGATAACGCAGGTTCGGCCAAAGTCCGCCGGCCGCATTCCGCCGCCAACTTCTCTGCCGGCTGCTAGGTGGTGCTGGCATCGCCATCGGAATGTGCGGCGAATTGGGAGGTGGGGTGTCGGGTTAGGCGAGGGGCCGGGTGGTGATGGTGGTGGGTGGGTTGCGGCCAGTCCAGCTTTTTTTTTTTTGGCCGCACACCGTGCTGCCCACCCTTAGTGGGCCGAGGGGATAGGGATGGCGAGGGGGTGGCTGATCAAAGACTGGTCGCCGCCTCCTGCTTTCTTCTCCGCTGTAGCGTCCGCCCCAACGCGAGGCCTCTCGCGTGGAATTCCTCCGCGCCCTCGCAAATTTTTTTTTTTGGCGTCGCTCTTCGCGCTCTTCTCTTTCACCTTACAGTGTCCATTCCCCACTCCTATCCCTAAAACTCGTCCGATCGCCTGTGCCTCTCTCTCCCACCTCCTCCCCTCGCCGTCATCCCCCAACTCGGGTGTGTTTTGGGGGGCCTCGTTTGGGCTAAAGTGTTGCGCGCAAGTTGTTTTTTGTCGGCTCGGACCAAGACAGATGGCGCTTGTGCTGTTGGTGGCCGTCTTTATTTGGCGAGAAAAGAGTTACTGTGACAACAAAGCAATATAAATTTTGTCTGATTTGCAAATTTTTTAAAACACGACAGGTATTAAGTTAGGTTAGGTTATTAAGTTAGCAGTTAGCAGACTGATTGCGAATCAGACAATGTACTCAAGAAACCCTTTCGTCGGATGTCTCACGGGTTGTCATGGTTCTGTGTAGTAATTAAATTTTTGGTACCTATTTATTGGTTCCAGCGTCTGACGGGTTTCATATCTGATTATGGATTTGCTTGCGTTTGAGAATTAGTTTTATGATTGATTGTAAAATTTCAAACTTTTTTGACATCACTGAACTCAGTGATGCCTAAATTAGGTGCAGTATTTCCGAACAAGTCGGACGGAAATCGCGCGCCTTTTTCGTCGAATTTTCGGCGTGTCCGATTGGCAAAGTATGTGTGTGTTTTGATTTGTTGTGCGAGAGTTTCTACAATTTATTCTTTCTCGAAATCATTTCACTTGTATGATATGAATGGTATGCGAGCGCTGATTGGTGCTCGCGCGCGCAAGAGAGCAGCTGATTTTCGTAGAACTCTACAGAGATTGTGGACGCCAAGTGGCAAGTGGCGGCACGGAGTCGGTCGGACGTGGCGCCTGCGCTGGTCCAGGGCTGTCCTGGCAGCGAGCCAGAAGTAAATGCGCGCATGCCAACACAGCCAATTACGGCAAAGCTCATGGAGAAGCTGCATCCGATTTTGGGGCACACAAAGTGCGCACATTGTTGTGTGTGCGCGTTGGGGGAATTTTCATGAGTCGCGACAGAATTTCTCTTATCTTTAAGGGGAAAAAACTTGCTTGGACATACATGATGAAAATAAAATTTATCAGTAAACAGAGACAATATTGCACTAGAAATTTTGGTAATTTTATTGTGAATTGTTAGTTTCGGAAAAAAGACATGGATGATGACACTACACTGCCAAAAGCCAAAAGTCCTCCAATTATCAATCCATTCTATAAAATAAAATAAAATGTTCAAAAAGACAAACGTTGTTACGTCTTTGGCAGAAAATATCCACAAGCGTCCGATAGAGGTCATCGTAAGCAATTAGTGCATGATTATATTCGATTGTGTTCAGCTTGTAATCCAAGTAAAGTGACCCAAGTCGAGGTCGTAGTCTGCTGAATGCGGAATGAGCTGGTGTTGGTCATTTCGATCAGCGCCGGCCCACTAAAACGGTGAGAGGTCGTGCCACTGGTGTGTGTGTGTGTGTGTGTGTGTGTGTGTAAGCGCCGCGTAACAATGTTGATAGGCGATTATTCATTTCTGTGGCGTTGTGAAGCTGACCAGGATTGCTATTTAAATTGGGCGGCCAAAGTTTGGCGCCGTGTTAGGGCCGCCGGCCTCACCCTGCGAGTCGCCAAACAGCATTCCAGCGAAGGACGTTCAAAGTCGCACATTTTCTCCACACAAAAAGGCTGTGCATGCCACAACATTACAAAACATATACGATACACAACCCGAGACGAATACAGATTTGCTAATTTTCGAAAAAGGTGTCTGTACAACAGCAAAGAATGTGGGGTCGTTTAAGCTGGATCTACATTTCGCATTATATCAACGACGTGTGCATTTATATTTTAACAAATAATTGGGAGTGGTTTTAGAGTTTCTAAATGTGAAACCGAGCTTGGAAACTCCAAGTTTACATCCCTGGTCGAGTTTAACTTTTCAGTCTGGGGGCTTGCGTTGTTTTCAGCATCTGAAACTGTTAAGTGCAACGCTCCCAAGCTCAGAAGAACTTTGAAATCATTTAGCTGGAAGTTCTTGCAATGTATGCGGGTGGTCTCCCCATTCCCTATCAAAGGTCGTTCCCTGTTCCTCCCCCATCTCTATTCACTATTCCTATCTTGAATGTCTTAGCAGAATAGATAACCCAATGATAAGGAGTTAGCCAATTATTAATTCTCGTTATCCTGGGGACGCGAAAGAAACAAGCTTCCATTTTTGTTGCGATGTTTTTTTTTTTTTTAATCAACTGTAGCCAACCGCACTACAGGCCTTACGTCCCCCTCATGGTGCTTAAGCATTATGC
>JAQGBY010006358.1:0-13245 GCA_034698785.1 Mycogona germanica
CAACGCAACCCTCAGCGCACACACATAAATATATATTTCTTGAAGACTCATTTTTTGTGTCAACCGCCGTGAGGCGGTGCCACCGCCGCCAGAACGTGGAAACTCGCGAAACGCCAAAATGATTCCATAATGCGTATAACCTATAATCAGTCACAGCAGAGGGGGTATATTTATGCTCCAACATTTTCTGCTCTGATGAGCGAGATAATCTGGTCCCGAGGCAAGGCGTTCGAGCCTAGTCGAGCGGTGCGTTACTAAAAGGCCTAGGACGATCTCGTTCTTACAACGGCCCGTTCGAAAACGAACACACCATCTAAGAAGTCACGAGAAAGACTAACATTTTTTTTAAATCAATTTTTGAATAACAAAACAATTCCTGTTTATCAATCAATCCATCGAGTGCAGTGATAATTCCATGCCGTACCTACTTAATTTGCAATTTATCGGTTTATTTCAATCTACCAAATGTAAAATCCTCGAGATGAGAACAATTTGTGGCAACACCTACACCTATAAATCCAACCTACCTACTTCCACACACCTTCGTTACGCGAAATCAACTCTGTACTAGCTCGACCGATCACGACACAAAAAATATTACTTTTACCACCTCTAAAAAAAAAAATTTCTATAATATTTTGCTCTGTTCTAACTGAGCAGTCGAAAAACGTGGCGACAAACGATTTAACTGATAATTAATCTGGCCTCTCTTCGTTTTGTTTTTGATAGAAATGATTTTTTTAAAAATCACAAAATATGTCAAACAATCAGACGTGATATTTGATTGGCAGGACCATTAATGTTTCGCGAAGGGTATCCTTTTTCGTTCAATATTGGATATGGGGGGAAAGGGGTGGATTGGGTCAAGTTCACATCCCCAGCAATCATTCGGCATGTCATAATGCTGCTCAAGTGATCCCCCTCAACCATTCTACGCCATTAACAGTGCATTAAGGAGCCCCGTAACGTACAACCCCACCTTCCTAAAAATTCTCGTATTGATTGAATGCACTTCAGTCGTCGCGCTTCGTTCTGGGGCTCCCCCTCAACCCCCATTTGATGGCCAGCTGTCAAAAATCCCCCGCGGATGTGGTAACGGGAGCCCGAACTCCAGATTGGGAAAACCCATGCCCCAAAGTGAACAATCGTACATTTTCAATTCTTGACGATACCGAATTACTGATCGATCCATACAGGGGGGTTTTTAAAAAAAGTGACGCAGTTCTCTCATGACGTCATTGTATTGAATATTATGAACAGATCGAGCAAAGTCGAGTAATTTGTTTGTTGATAAAATTTATTTTTTGATATGAAGTCAAGCAAATCGGGGGTCAGAAGTAAATACGAAAATCATGTGCAAATAATAAATACATGAAATTCAGCAGATTTGAGCTCAATTTGAGGCGAACAATTTTGCCGTCATCTTGTTTCAAAATCAAAGGAGGCGGCATCGATTTTAAACCACAGTCACACTGAAATTCAACTTGTCGGAGAATCCACCAGTCTCCAGATTTCTCCGCCAGGGGGAGCGAGAAACACACACGCACGCAGGCCACGTTCCGCACACAATGCACTCGCAAACAAAAGCGGCAGTGTGTAATTCGGTAAGCCACCAAAAGTACGACTAGGGAAGAAAAAAAAGATTGAGAGAGAAAGTCATAAAACGAATGAAAATTAATAGTCCGTGCTCCATAGAGTTAAAAGCTCTAGTTGTTCGCTTGTCTCCAAAAAAAAACAAAAAAAACTGTACGGTAGGCTTCTGTCCCTTTTCCCACCCTACCACCACCACTACCACCACCACCACTGCCACCACCACCCCATCATTTTCCTTATCCAGCTACCGCAAAAGCTAACAACGCGGGAGAGATGGAGAAATGCGATTTTGCGGTTATGACAACAACACACAACTTTTTTTGCGCTCGCATTCCTAGGATGAGCTGGGTGAATTTTTGGCACACTCGCGTATCGCTTTCGTTCTTTCGTTTCTACCATTTCCCCTGCCATCGTGTAATATGCGACGTCCTCCTCAGACCCCCCCCCACACTCACCGCCAAACATTTGTGCACACACCAAGAGGGGATCTTAAACGGTCGACTTTTAAAAAAATAATATTTCAATACATAAGACGTTATAAAAACTCGACTTTCTTTGCAGTGGATTACTTTTACGGGACTTAAATTGTAGGAGTCGTCGTGTGAAAGGTGGCGATCAAAACCGAGCATAGTCTGTCGTTTATTGCGGAGTGCAGCGCTCATTTTGTCAGCCTGTCTCTGACACTGTAGCAAGTGCGCGATCACGATCATGGTAAACTCCAGCTTTCGATATTTGATTCAGGTCACCCCGATTGCGCGTTTTGACGCAAAGCATCTGAGCACGTACGGTTTCGGTGCGCGAGGGGCAACGCTAAACCATCTAAGGGACATTCAACCCTATTACTTTGGGGGAGCAGGGGACGACTAGATCTGTCCAATTGCGAATCGTGGATCTAGGAGGAGGGTGACCAGTTTCGAGTGTGGTGAGAGGTCTCAGGAGGATGCACCACGGAACACAGGAAAAATTTCATTTTTTAAAACCGCGCCGGTCTCGAGAAACCCCGTTCCAATCATTCCCTCTGCCGACAATAAAACTAAAGACCCGACATCAGATAACCATAAACAACAATGCTGCATCCAATCTGAGAATATATATAATCCTCCGTGACGTGACGTCACTCGAGATCGGTATTTTTGTGGAGCATTTTTTATTTATTTTTAGTTGTCTGCCTTTGAAACGCTGGTGGTGGAATAGCTTATGCGAAGCGAATTTATTTTCGGCTATTTTGAGTATAATGGTCGTATTTACGAGGAAAGGGGGAAATGGCATATAAAATATATGCACATTCTGAAGTTCTGAAGTTGGCATGAAATACACCCGTGTAACGTTTCATGAATCGCTCAAGAGGCGAATTAAAAAAGAGAAATTCAATCGCCAAACAGTTTCTATGAAATACTACATTATTTAAGAATACTCGAATTTTTAAAAATGGTATTCGATAGACCAGATTCTCAAGTGCACTACATATATTTTTAATGTAAGTGCAGTGCTTTCTTTACAATTTGAATTACCTGATGAATCACAACTTTTGATTATTCCAAAATGACATTTCGAAAAGAAACAAAAAAAAAATGAAATTACACCTTAAGACAATGGTGACTTAAAAATCCGGTCTCCATCCACTACGCAACGCGCTCAGTCGTCAGTTTACAATTTCTAATTGCCTCTATATGCAGCGCTAATTACCGGTCTCAACATATTGCGTGACTTGACAAATGCACATGACAATGTCTTATATTTACACGACGACTACTAGAAAAGGAAAAATAAAACCATTTTAATTAACACAAACCGGCTAATGAATAGCTGCCAGTCACTTTACACAAGACAACGATTACGAGAAGACGAGAAGACGAAAGAAAGAAAAAAAGAAATCCGTTCTAATAAGCTGATGGTGTGTCACGATAGAGGCCAGATGACAAACGCAAAATCAGAACCGATCGGATCGAATGTCGACATCACAGGCCAGCACCAGAACGTCAACACTATTCATCATAAAATAAAACTTTGGAATCATTTTTGTGGGTTTAAAAAAAATGACACGTTCGGTCATTCATTCAAATCAACGCAACCTAGTCACCTGGTTCGTCCAACGTATCATTCATTGTTCAAGTCGTCGTACCAAGAAAAAAAGGGTAACAATTAGCGCTTGACAGCTCGCATTACAGCTGCTAATAAGGCGTCATTATTTTAAATTTCAGCAACAAATTGACAAAGAGCCGACCAGGATAAGCAAAAAAGCAGCACTCCAAATCGGCATTTCATTTGACTATAGGAATTGGCGAAATTCTTTGTGTGTGTGTGTGTGCAAAATTACAATCTACCAGGTAAGCCTCAAATTACATAACGTGTCGTATTTCATAACCTTAAGGTCAATCTGCAACACAAGTACGTTCGTCTTTAATGGTGACGTTAGGCGCGCTTTTTCATCGCTGTGTCCCGAGGTGTCCCCTGATCGTCCCGCCCCCATTGATCGGTTTCGATATGTGCCAGAAAAACACAATTTATTTAGAATATTACTTTCTATTTATTCGACTGAATTCCATTATTAGGTAATGGCTCTTTGTCAGCCGGCAGCGGCCTGCGCAACACTGCTGCTGCTGCTGCTGAACGCCGTTCCGTCGTCGGCCGATCCGGAATTGATACTGCTGCCTGTCGAGGAGCTCGCCGGTCACCTGCGCCGTCCCTACCGGGTGCTGGCCGGACGCCCGTACAGCCAGGAGGCCTGCAAGGTGGCCTGCGCGTCGGAGAGCCGCTGCCAGACGGTGTGCCACGGTCAGCTGCACGGCAAGCAACGCTGCCAGATGACCGACATGAGTTTTCATCAGCTGAAGATGAGATTCGAGGAGACTATGGTGGCCGACCCGGGCTTCAAGTGTTTCGTCAAGGTGAGCGAGGAGGAGCAGCTCAGGAACAGGCCCGTGCTCATGCTGCTGGACTCCTTGGGGCGCACCGAAGGCGTTCCAGGGGATGAGCCGTCGGACCAGACAATGCCGGAGACGTATACACCTGAAGACGCGGAAGTGGAATTCGCGAATTCGCAAACCCCGCAGCAAGTTATTGTAGAGACAGAGGAACCTACTTCAGAGAAACTTTAGAAACATTACTAAATTTAGGTTTTAAAAATATTTTTCAATGAAAAATTTGCTTGTGATTGTCGAATCACAATTTGTAACAGTGCGTAGCTACTCTCGTACATGAACTTCATTTTTTGATTACTTAAGATGGGATTTTTAACCACTAATCCCGTCCAGGAATTATCAAAACGCATAACCAACGCATAGCCCGTCAAATAAATAAGTTTTACTTGTTAGCTGTGTGTGGCAGTTCAAATACGTTCTTAGGGGGTGGGGGGAATGGACTTTCTCTGTTTACCCCCCCCCCCCCAATTCAATCGGCATACTCAAAACTCTCCCCAAGAGTTATGAGGCTAATTTCCGGTTGGTCTTCCGCCACGTTTGTCATTTTCCTCTCTCTCTCTCTCTCTTAACCTCCGCCACCCAAAGCTCTGACCCCCGCCTACTCTTTTAAACTTGCGTGGACCCCATTACGTCCATTTCCCCCCCCCCCCTCACACACCCACACCCCCTAAGCCAGCCGGATGGGGGGGGGGTTCCAAACACGAAATTACATAACCTTTGGGGGAACGAAGTTGCGGATTGAAACGGCCAAGAACATGAAAAATAGCGGTGGATTTAGCATTTGTGAAGGATTTGGCCGGATGTTTGCTGACGTTTGGAATATTCCAAAAGATCATGAAATTATTGATCTGTTGTAATTTAGAAATTCGACAAATTTGTTATAAAATAAAATACTGTATGTACGTTTAATTGCCCCAGCTATGATATCAAATTGATTGACAGAATACATCTCAAATACCTGTAGTTTGTTCTAACAGATAACCGATATTTTTTTTGGATAGAAACAGGAAAAGTTTGGTTTCCGTCTTCCGGTTTTCACTCAAGTCGAAACAATTTATGCCCTCATCTGGGTTCTATCCTAAATAAAGTGTGCGTGAGTGTGCGTTCTAGTCTGGCCGAGCTCCCCCGCTCGTATAGGTGGACAGAAAACAACTCACGTTTTGTTGTATCCCGCCAGCTCAATAGTTCAGTCAAGGAGAACGCCGCCAAGGTGTGACGTAACGATCGTTCCCGTGTATACGAGTGCCCGGACCTCTCTGTACCTCCTCCCCCGTTAGGAATGCGTACAGATAAGGACGAAAAAGAAAGAACGCCATTTTTCGGTGCATCGCACCCCGCCCAATCATCCCTGGGGAGGTGGGCCACCCTGCACTTCCGTTTCCGCTTTCGCCGCGCGTGCGGCACGCGTCTCGCCAGACGAGGGGGTCGGGATGGATGAAGGGGGTGGCGGAGAGGCGCGACCGCACGTGTCTGACGTCACGCGTAACGGCGACCGGACACGTGCCGGACGATTAACCCCAGTCACCCCAATTTTCACCGGCACCAGTTTCCAGAGCTGCTCGGCGCGCGCCCTTCCGACCCCTTAACACCACCCCCTCCTCCCTTCATTCACCCCCCCCCCTCGGTGCGAACATTCGTGAAGAGACAAGGCTGGTCGCCGAAAACCAGCGGCGGTCCGCAAACTATTGGCACTGCCACGGCGCTGAGCAGTGACGCCTCCGAAATGGACCATATTGTTCGCACAGGATGTGACGTCAATGCAATGCGTCGGTTGATCCTCCTCCAATCATTCAAGATTAAAATATAGCAGTGCCGACCACTTCCTGGGAAGATAAGTTCGCCAAAAGCAAACATATTTAAAGATAATCTTTCTTTTTCAAAATATTTAGCACAAACATTGCGAATAAATTCACTCAGTACTTTGATGATGACTTTTCTCAGCTATCGAATCAATCAACATCTCTTCAGTCGAACTTTGAAGTTGCAATTTTATATAAACTGAAATGACATCTCACATTCACTTGTAGTTCACGTAGCCCGTAAATATTTTGGTGTCCCACCAAGTTGGTGACCTCATCAACATCTCCCAATCCCGCGTATTTGAGCATCCCTCCTCTCTAACCCGGTTCACTCTCCTTCCCTGACCCCTTCCTCCTCGTTCTCCACCCCCCGTTTCCGAAATTTGTTCATTTATTTCTTCAGTCGCTGCCAGCGCCTGGTAACTGCACACAGTACGAGCGCCCCTCTTCTCATTGACAACCTCGGGGGTTTTAAAACAAGGTACATAGGCTACACGAGGTGTACAAGCACACCCGGTTGTATATATACATGTTCTTCCCTCACACATACACTGTGTATAGGCGGCCCACCAATCGCAGTGGTTGCCAAACCTTTACGCAGGAGCTAATGTAGACAGGGGCCGGAGCAAGCGACGTAAGGGTAAGGTCCCAGGGTTGGGAGAAGAGGACAGATTTGTGCATTGGGCAGAAGATAAATTAACAGGATTTATATCTTCATGTACGGATAAGGCACAGGGAATCAAGAAAATCATTTTTGCTGATTATATGCTTTTATTAGTGACTTATTTTCTGTCTTGGATCGCCTCTCGAGTCCTGGACGAGGGTCAGACCTTCCATCGAAATTATGTGAAGATAGAGCCAGATGTTCTAAAATAACTTAAATGGTGAATTCGGGACAGGCCGAATGAAGGAGACGAACCGAGTGGCGAACTCGCTTTTATAATAACATTTTACTATTATTTTAATTAGAACTGGTAATTGCGAAAAATATACAGTTTCATGGAGACCGGGAGTTGAACCGCGGATCCCTGGATTTCCGGCCCAGTGCTCTACCAATTGAGTTACCAACACTCTTCACTACAACTCTCGCGAATTACCAGTCTGTATACATACGACTTGAAGACACTTTTGCATTTATTTTGGCTCAACGCCTCCCGAAATGCAGGCGGGAAAGGTCAACGTAAGCAGACACGGGCATGCCCCCTGACTCCGCTGACGCTGACATCAAAAGTGAGAGACGTTCTAAAAATAAGTCGAATTTTTTAATCAAAATTTACCGAATTTCAAATTGTTTAGTCAAAATCGATTTCACTGCCTGTAAAACAGTTGACGCTCAGAAGTGGCATCCAGACCACGCATGAGCCACACCATTTGGAGACCGCTGTCCGACAGAATATCGAAAAGCCCTGCTGCACTCGGCCGTTTACATGGTCCCAAAATTGAAGCAAACGAGAAAAGGAGCAACAGAAGAAGGAGGAGGAAGAAAAAAAAGTGTCCAAGTTGACTTATGACCGCCAAACCTGCCATCTGTCGCGCGCGTCCATAACCATGGCCAACAGCTGGTTGCATTCTTGGTCTTGTTGTCGCGTGGCAAAGAGGCTCGTGCTCCGAGCTCTGTGGGCCTCTTCTCTTCACTCCTCAGAGAGCTCAAGGCCTCACCCCCACTAGGAGGTCCGTCTTTGTTTCGGCTCGTGGAGGAGGAGAAGCAGGAGGAAGAGGAATGGGAGGGACACACGTCGAAAAACGGCCTGTCACATGACAGCCCCAACGCTGGCGATTAGAAGCCAGCTTGCGCGCTAGATTATTACATGGCGGGGATTCGGTCAGCTTTTAATTGTTAGGGCCCACCCCGGTTGTATATACACGGCACGTCATCAATGGCAATTCTCAGTCTAACTAACAACGTACAGTGTAGTAGTACCTAGTCTGACTGATTGGATGGGAAAATAAATAAAGAAAATTGCTGAAAATGTGAGTCCCCCGATAAATCAGTCAATGTCGAAAACGACGCAAACAACATTTTTGTAACAGGATTTTCAATCGTGCAGAACTTTTTATTCTCAAAACTAGGCGTGTTACTTCCGTGCCAAATAGACATTTAAATTTTACAGTGAAGTTTCAGCTTGGCCAAATTAAATATATACTGCCCGCTGATGCGATCGTTCGCTTTTATTGTCGAATGCTTTCTAAATATTCCATCCAATTCGTGAGCTCGCTAGCCATACGATAGAAATAGAACAAGCAACTAACTTGTTGTGTGTGTACAACTAAATTACTAGTGTAAATAAATTATTTTTTAATGAACGATAGAAAATAAAAGTTGACAAACACAAACTATAAAAAGAAACAAGGAAAATTTCTAGACGAGTCTTGACAGTCCATAAAAATTGTTTTCAGCATTAGAACTGTTCTCAGAAATCTAACTACAATAAAATATATAAATTGCTTGGACTGTAATCGAGAGTCGGCAACAAGATCGTCGATGAACAACGTTTATATCTGATCTTCAGGAAATATTGTTGTCGACTCTTGATTGCAATCTAAACAATCGTCCTATCGGCTTCATATCGACTATTTTGGCTAACTAAAAATCGTTGTTCCCTTTAAGTGTGGACCTTCGAGTTCTGGATATTGAATGGATGGACACGTCCATCCGAGTTGACGCTCGGCTCTCTCGAGTATGTCAAATTGGTCATCCAAGTCTGCCGAGTAGACAGAGGGGAGCGTCACAAACTGAACCAGAAACAGACACATCCTGGGTTTTCAGCAAACGGTTTGGAGGGACGCGGGGGGAGAGCATGTCCGAGACATTCCAGAGAGGTGAAATGGGGCGAATCGTGTGCGCCGGGTGCCGCAGAAATGGAACACCGGGGTCCAGAAAGACTGGTGCGGGCCCTCCCTCTCCTATATATACCTGTAACGTGTACACAAAAAGCTCAATGTCCGTTTCAAGAGTGACCCTCTGTGTAGCCACGGAGTGGGGGCACGCTCGCTCACAATGGGCCCTTTTGAAAGGTCGACAAAGTGAATCCAATTTCGGGGAATAGTCACGACCGCCGATTTCGAAAATTCAATTGAAGGAAGTCAAACACATGGGCAGGCTGCAGCGTTAGGGTCAATGCGGTTTTTGGTTAATGGCGAAAACGTGTCGGTTTGACCAATACACGGACCGCAGCTGCCAAAATGGCTTGCTTCATAAGAATCGGAGTTAATTTCCCTGTTTCGAATCTGTTGCAGATTGTTCACGACTGACTTAGGATAAAGTAAAGGGCGAGTCTCGACTAGTGGTCCCATAATATCCTGAAAGCTCACACTGTATTCTAATTTTAAAAGTTGAACTTAAGAATTTTAATGTATTCTGCGCAAACACCAAATGAAACATAATAAAATTGAATACAATACAAGAATGCCTTTTGTCATCGAATCCCGGTATTTACAAAACAAATTCGCCACGTCTGGGTCACCAAACAAAAGAATATTTCAGGGCCACCACCACCACAAGGGCATTCAATTCCGGGTCACCCTCCACCTTGTATGACCCATTCTTCCACCTGGCCTACAATTTCATTTGAGAGAAACACACTGCTCAGCAAGAGGCCTTGAATTATAAGCGTTTACAACTTTAATCTCGTTCGAACATTGATTGTTCCCCAAACCCAAAACTCTCCCAAACGTTTTGATGGCAGACAGTTGTGGCCCGTTCTTTTTTGCCGGTGACGGACGGGCAATAAACGCGCGACGATAAACAATCAATACACTCTATAATACGCCCCTGATTGTTTACAGGCACGTTCGTCAGCAAGGTGGTCTACGTATGAAGTCACGTGACTCGCTCCCACAAAATTCCAGCGCCATTTTGATTCGGTTCATGTGAGCACAAATGGGATAGGGAATGGCGATTCGGGCTTACCGCTAGTCTCGCATTGTCGCCAATCAGGGAGATGCCGCCATCTTTGATAAATAAACGTAATCTCCCTGAAAATTGTTTCGTAAACTTTCACATTGAAAAATAGTCCAGAGTTTCAGCTATTCCACATTTACAATTAATCACTGAAAAGGATTACCATTCGAAATGGTTTTGATGAAAGTTGCGGTGAAAGGCTCTCAAAGGAAACGTAATTTCATCTAATCTCAGTAGCTGAAGTGTTTAAAAAAATCTATTCCGTCGTCTTATGCAAATCTTATGAAGATGACGAGGATTATATCAAAATTCAATTTCAAATATATTTGTCATCGTTCTGTTGGGTCGGTCGAAAATCGCAAGATGGCCGGTTAAGATACCAACGGCGACACCAAAACCTATCCAATAGCGTCCCCCATCAAACACTACAGACTCCTGGGGCCAGGTAAAGTAAACGAGAGCTTGTGCAAAGGGGTCGGGGGAGATGCAGCTACGTGGTCCAACCCACGCACCCAAAGTGTGGGATCAATCAACATACGAGCCAGGTGCGAAATTTGACAGCAATTCGTCAAACTCATTCCACGTCATTCATTTTTGGATGGCGCGGGGTGTCCCCCCTTTCACGGAATGAATCGAAGGACGATTATCGTGATCGCGAATGAAACGGGCTCCCGGGTCAAAAGAGATGCAATACCAGAGCCAACCGAGCTGGGGTTTACAGTCCCAGAGTACAGTGGGAAACACAAACCGATTTGCACATTTTGATAAACGCTGAATTTGGCCCCCAAAAAAAATTATTTCATTCATTTTCTAGCCTAGCCTAGTACTTTCTGTTCACTTTGGACGCGCGAAGTTATGTGCCCCTCGCATAGAGCCTAAGCACCAAGAGGGGGTACAGGGTAGTTTAATAGCAGACAGGCATGTAGTGCAGCGATTACAGTGATGGGAAATTAAATAAAATAAAAGTTCATGAAGATAAAACTGGCTTATAAAAATCATTGACTCAATTCGATGATTTATTTCCCCTATATCCCTCCCCTAAGCGGACCTCAGACATGATGTCCTAAACGATGATTGACATTGATAACATATTGAAAAAACAATGATCAATTCATTTATTATCTCCATATCATCATCATCATTTATTATATCCCTAAAATATCTCGTTATTCTACCTTACCAATTGGAGTCATTTCAACGCAAAAATGTTGAATCGCAAGCGCTCCCATTGTCTCTCAATCATCGAGACATATCTAGCTTCCATTAAATTCGAACATTTAAGAAAATTAAAATAACATAACAGAATGACGGAAATAATTAAACGTGACTTTGACAGCACGCTCGAAGCACAATTTGCGCACCATATTCGAGCCATTGACATTTAAATTACTAGAGTGGAGATTTTCGTAACTGGAATCGACCGAGATCCGCATAATCTGGTTTGCTTATCCCAATGCAACTCGCATTATTTTTTTTTCTTCTCGTCAAGCAGTAACAAGTCGAAGAATTTGTAACAGCTAATTGTGGGCGCACTTAAATGCACGAATTATATTCGCACAACTATATCTCTCGTATAGACGCATATGTCGAGCAACCGAGAGAGATTTATCGCGCGGAGAAAAAAGAAAGAAAAAAAAACTGGGCACGGTCGCGTCGTGACATCCGATCGAATAGCACGGAGACGCGGCAGGGCGCACTCGAGAATGTCACGACGCCACCTTCACGTTATCGGATCGAACGATGGAGAGTCACGATTTTTTATTCTTTTTCTGCCGGACGCGCGAAGACGCGATTAATGCATCCCATGTAGCGAGTCGCCGATAAATAAAAATGAACGTCTCTTCTCCCCGTTCGGAATTTACACGCGATGAACGTGAGGAGAGCAACGAGAAAACAGGTTACGAAACTGGCTCCGGAACCTGAGAAACGTGTCCCGCGAACACGATATTATACATGCACATATATACGCGCATATAACCGGCGCAAGTTTATATTATTTAATATTCCGGTCTGATAAAAACCTATATCGATCCCTGGAAGCACTCAACCGTGACAACACTTCTGACACCCCACCCACCCACCTACCCCCTCCACTGCACCTACCTAATCACTCCTATCCGCCCATTTTCGGAGAAAGAGAGAGAGCAACAAAAGTGTCACAATAACATGAGTGCTGATTTGTTATTGGAACAACAAATTGAAAACAAGTAAGTATATTCGCGAGCAACGCCATCTTTCTGTGGCATTCTCGAAGTTGAACAGGACGAAGACCTTAGTTCGCGATTATGGCAGGAGGCGGTCGATTCTTCCTTCATAAGTATCATGCCTGTCCTCAAAAATCGAACAATTACCAAAATGCTTCGAATATATAGAAATTCATTTGAAAAAGAAAACGTTGAGTATAGGTGCGGTGCTGGAATTATTCGAAAACCAGTTCGAACGACCGGTGCGCCCTCTCACGGTGCTGCAAACTAGCGTGTTCGTCGAGCGGAATAGTCTCGATGAATGGCAATGGAACATGTTTGTTGTTCGTCGGTATCAGAACCACATTGACGCGTCAGGCCAAACGCTTGGCACTTATTTATGGCTGCTCACATTTGACGGTATAAATCTCAGTTGAAAATCAATATGCGATTTTGTTGAGGCAGACAGTCGAGCTTTTTTTTTTTTAAATATGTTCTCGAACTAATGTATACACGCAGGCTGCATCGATTACTACGATCTCAAAAGACAGACGCACACAACACATACACAAAAAGACTACATATCGTATTTATAATAGCCACCGACTTATCGCTTAGCCACATTCAAACTATTCAAAAATATAAACGACGAACATTTTAGATTTTGGTGTCTGCACTTTAAAGCTAGCTTTAGTTTCGAAATTTTATTTTTGCTTGGGTTTCGTATTGATTACCGCATATTACATTCTTTGATTATTATCTACACACTTTAAAAAAAATGTCTCATTTTTAAGACATTTATTGTCTTTTGAGATGTGGAAAAATTAAGAGAAATAAAATGTCTCAAA
>JAQGBY010006359.1:0-13243 GCA_034698785.1 Mycogona germanica
AATTTGAGACATTTTATTTCTCTTAATTTTTCCACATCTCAAAAGACAATAAATGCCTTAAAAATGAGACATTTTTTAAAGTGTGTAGTTGGCCGAAAATGTTTGGTTGCTGGATGAATATCGTGCGACGCCATCTGGTGCCGCCAAGTACGAAAACAATCTGATAGCATGTTGTTGATTACGGTGCTCGACCGTGAATGAAGAGGCAACATTTCGGACTAGGCTACATGTGCATGTGCTGTTGATGCTCCTAAAAATCTCACGCTGGTCGATTTATAATACCACGTCCATTTTAGCCCTTTTCCCCGAGGCCATTTCTGAAAAATGGAATTACGCCGGATCCGTAAATCGTTTCCGAACTCCCTCCCCCCAACTCCACGCGACCGGACACAGCATAAATTGTGATTAATCTATTATTTAAAAGTTCATTTTTCAGCCTTAGCCGAAAATCTAGTTAGGATTTAGAAGGAATTCTCGGGAAACATATCATGGCGGCGCAAAACTTTGCTAACGAAATAGCAAAGCTGTAGCATGTTCTTTCCTTGTTGACTTTCAGTGCACCAACTACTAAGCACCAAGGTTTGGTTTTATGACAAATGGAAATAAATGGAACTTTAAATTTTAATAATCAGCTTACAGTTTGGTTGGAAAGGCACTAACACATGGATCACATAACCTAAAAATATAATGGTGTTTTATGGCATCCTCGATAATCTATGAACATTGCGATATATTTACTAGAAATAATTTAATATTGAGATTATAATAAAACAAAAATGCATTGAAACTTTATTTAAATTAAATTATTTATTATAAGGTGATCGTTCGAGAACATCCAGTATAACCATAACAGTTCACTCAAATATATTTTGAACCCATTTATTTTATAGTAAAAAGTTTATAAAATGATTCAGTTTGGTATATGTTATTATTTTTTAAATCTTACGATTTCATCTCCATAATTTTTTGAATGGCGATCAGAAACGCATGCTGAATCGTTCTGAGATTATCAGCTTTATTATTTGGAATCTTAAATTCGCTTTACCACTAGATGGCGCCTGGACGTGAGCAAAGTTAAAACATGATGGCGAACGAGTGTTCACTGTTGAAACCCCCTTTGTCGGTGTACTTTCTTTTATCCTCTACTTGCATGGAAATAATTATGTGAACCCGGAGACAAAAACAGAATGAATAAGGACTGTCGGCATTTGCAAAACTGAAACACCCACTACAGCTCACTCTCTCAGATCTCGTCAACAACGTTGTCGGTACTGTTACGTACCCCCAGCAAGTGATGCGGACCCGATAGGTGAACACACGTGACTCAGATTCGGTGCGGTTCCGGTTAACATCTGACGCGCACGTCCACGGTTCCACGAACAAATTCCACGTTCAGTTTCAAATGCTTTGTTAAACTGCTTTTGCCGCACCGACACGCTTTAGTAAAATAGGTAATGTTTTTTTTCCTGCTTGTGGTCCCTCCTCCCATAGACATGTAAGCACTAGTTGCCATATATATATTTTCACTCTTTGTTCGATGTTTCTCTATTGAAACCTTTTTTTACGTCTCTCGATCGTGACAAAAACTTGAAAAGACAAAGGAATTTCCCTTTTTCCCACTCAATCTCTCTTTCGACGAACAATATATACTTCGAATGCGAGTCTGATCAAAAAGCTATTCGGTGTGTACACTTTTTGTGTACTGTGACCGGTATGCACTCATACACATACACACACATATGTCTATATATATATATATTTATATATTTTTCCCGATATTCTCTGACAGATTCATGCGGGTTTGGCTGCCCCTCGCCCTCCCGATAGAGTTGTCGGTGGGCCCGTGCAGGGGAACGCTGTTGTCAGTAGGCGTGGCGTTCGCGTTCTTTCAAATTATATTAATACCTTCGGCTAAAAGGTACTGCTGTGATGCGGTAACAGCCCTCAGTCACGTCACCTTATAATTCGGTTGCTGCCTCTGATGATAATACGGTTTGGAAGGTTTTTTTTATAGGCCTTTAGCGTCGCGGACGTCCACGGACGCATATATTTAGTCGGCTCGGGCGCGCATTGGCGGCGACCATTACGCGCGTGCCAAACGCCAATGTCCATTAGTAATCTCGAAGGTGTTCGGGTGTAGGGTTGCGTTAACACGTCCTGGTGGTTGCCAGTCGTGATATGGCTGGTCGTGGGGATTGAATAGTTGAACGCGCGCCAGTTGGAGTATCTTTGATGTTGTTGATGGAAAGAGGAACTGCGCGAGAGAGAGAGAGCGTGCACAAAAATGGCGTTTGTGTTATTTGGAATGGTGGGGGCGGGTTCGTTCGGACCAGTGTTTTGAGTGGCGAAATATGTTTCACACAATGAATAAATGAATGGACGCGGTGGCGCTTCTAATTGCCAACGCCGCAAAAACTGGGGCATATGCTGGGAGTGGGTGACGTGGAGGGGGATCGTCCGTTGGCTGTGCTGAGGAGCTTTTAGAAAGGAGAGAAGTTTGAATAGCACGCTTTTTGGTGGCTGCATCCTCCTAAGATCATGTACGTATAAGAGACCTTCCTAAGACCAACTTAAAAAACGTTCGAAATAATCAAAACAATTCTTATTAATAATAATAGTAATGTAAAATGAGTTAGAAATAAAGTTTCCCGATTGAAAACACTGACGCCAATAGATTGAAATTAACATTTTCTAGAAGTGTAACAATGGACAAGGGTCTCACCAGAATGTTCAACTGGACATTACACTTACAAAAACAGTTCGTGTACGTGAATATACATGGGCATGATCTGTAGGTGTATCGTATAGGGGTCGCCTTGATTTTCCCCCCGTCGCCATTTCGATCACTCTGCACTCTCTACCAACACCTTTCATTAATCTCTGCATCCGTAAACGAGAGTGAGAGAGAGAGAGAGAGTGCGCACATTCGTTCGAATAGGTGTTATTAATGTTCCCCCTACTGCAGTAGCGGTGGACAAATAATAGTGTGCACTCCCCTAAGAGTGTTCGAGGGTGTTCAGTGGACGATAGGGGGGGGGAGCGACAAAAACGTGAGTGGGGTGAAAGCACAGTCCGAAATTAAAGATGTTTTAATGCGCACGCAGGCTTGCGTAAAGTGTCAGCACATTGAAAATTAGAAACTAGCATTGCAGCAGTGCAATGCTAGGTTGCTTTTTGACAGGGAGTTGCGCAACGCTTTTCCTTTGAAATGCGCATTGGGATAGAAGTAAATCAGAGCATATCGCTGATTTATTTTTCTTTTGGAAACATTACGTCAGTGTCTCATTGAATTTAACTGAATATTCCTTTGAATTGAAATTTTGACTGTTCCAAGTTATAATAAATATCATGATCTTCCTTTTTTCCATTATTCCTCCAAAACAAGAACCCACATTCATCCTATACGCATTTTACTCACTGTGTAACAAATGATAAGATGTTTATGGTCAGTTAGCAGTTAAAAATGTACCCATTGCTGACCGAAACTTTTAGATTCGTTATTGATGTTTAACTAAACGAAGCGTTAATTTCGTTATTGAACAATAATGAAAAAATATAGGAAAGAGTGTATTTGCCGGATTATGTTTAAGAATCTCGAGAAGGCAATTAATCGGAATGGTCGGATTAGCAAATCTGATTTAGCGTTAACATTCTAAACAAGAGCTGCCACCTTAAGACAATTTTAATATAGTTGTATCACATTGGCTCCTAACGTTGCACCCTAGTGTGGAACTACTGAAAAATACTTTAATGTTGTTTTGTTGTTGTCTTTTTTTAAAAACTCAAAATAATAGAATACTATTTGATTTAAAATCTTCGTGGTGAAACACAACTTTTGCTTGCTACATTAGTTCCAGTTGCTAATTCACTCGGTTCATTATTTATGTTTAACTATGTGTTGATGACAAGTTTAACTACGCTAATGTGCGATCACTCTTGATGGTGCGTTTACGTGACGGCAGATGGTCTGTTTCAAAGTGCCATTAATTTGTAAAAGCCCGAGTCTATTTATTTAGCCCACCTATACCGACTTGATCTAGTGTACCGCAGCTGGCAATGTTTTCTGGGCTAATTTATTTTAATACTGAAAATATAATTTTTCTGATGCTGGCGCGACATATTCAAATTGCAGCCTACAGCAATTGCGTAGCAACAGAAAAAAAACCTCTTGAAACAGAGCTTGAGACGAGTGAAACCGCGTTCTCGGAGCAAATGAGTTTACAAGTCACAATGTGCAGTAATTTTTGCTATTGTTCGTTTAAAGCATTTGGAAGAGTTAGTCTGCTCGATGCTCTCAGTGGATTTGCTACTCCTAAAAAAATAAGTGGCAACGCTTAGCCGGAAATTTCTACAGCGCCCTGCAATCGTGTATTAATGTAATTTTAGAATGTTCTTTTAAAATAAAATTGTGATCTAGAATCACTTAGCAAGAAATCATCCATTCTTGGAAAGGTTTTTTGGTGACCATTTTATTTTAAAAGTAACAAAAGATCATACGTTCGTTCCGTCGAATCTCCCCGATGATCCCCAGGTTCGATTCCCGTAATATTCGTGGCGATGTGCCCTCAAGCTCCACGTTTGACATATTAGTTGTTTGTATCAAAATTAGTTGCTATGCTTGATTTCAATTTGTAAAGAAGCAATTAGCTCAATATCATACACTTCACTTCTTTCTTTTAATTCTGCCAACAGCCGAGATAGTTAATATCAAAATCAATCTTGGCACACATAAGAGTTTGTCAAAATTAGAATTCATGTAATGAACGGTTATTTTAAGCTTATTTTTTAATTTGAATGAAATTTCTAGGTGAGTTCTGGAACCTTAAGACGTTGAATAAGTTGCTGGCGCGAATTCGGCAACAAGGTGAAAATCTTATTTGCTCCGTGGCGCCCCGAAACTGTACTCACCGACCGTGTAGCGCCGAATGTAGTTTTAATAAATGAATTTTCTTCGTTCTCGGTCTCTCGTTCCACGTCTACACAAACGCCATAACGTTGTCAGTTTCAGTTAGACAAATGGAGCATTACGAATAGATGAAAATGGCGCGACGCGAAACGCATTGTTTGTTATTTAGCTAGGACGAGTCGAGGCCTTGTATAGAGCAAAAGCAGTGGTGGTGGTGGCGGAGGGATCCTCGCTTGATTGCTACCTAAATTGAGCAGCGACGAACATCGTCCTGACAAAACGTGAAGTTTTCAAGCGCTCTCCCATTTATATCTTAGGAGATTTACGCGGGCATCGGGGGCCAGTCCACTGGAAACGGGCGACGAATTGATCTCGGTCGTCGGCTGGTCATTAGAATCGACGTCTGCCATGTTTCCTGGTAATAAAATGTGTGTGGCGGTAAATTATATTTGATGCGTTCATCCGATGTAATGGTGTGAGGGTGGAGCAGTTGATGCTCATTTGTGCATTGGTCTGTGTCCTACTGAGACCTCCACCCCCCTCCCCAAACTAATAAACCGGAAGTATGCTTGTGTCAATCCACAAGTCTTCAGTACCGTCACCTGATATCTGAACAAGTTTATCATGTCGTTTTGTCAACACTGTATATCGCTGCCTCACCATTTATCCGAAGTTGAAGTGTCAATTTGGATTGTATGTAATTATTGTTACGACAAGAGCAATCGAAATTTCTAAACTGTTACAGTGAGCACATTGCCAAATTTGTTATCCTGTGGATTTGGAAACGGTACCATTGACGTCAATTCTAATCAAACGTCTTCTGTGTTACTACGGGATGGAATTGATACAATTGATATCTGTATGTTGCGATAAAAAAATGTTAAAAGCCATTTTCTATCTTAAAAGAAAAGAAAATAGTGTTCCGTCAATCTTTTTCATTATACATATTGAATATATTGCTATACATTATTCATCTACATGTACAAGTTGCAACGCTTTAGGTGCAACAGTAAAAGTTAATATCACAATGTGTCACATTACACATTTTACGGGTTTCGTGAAATTAGCTTATCTTGGAATTACAGATACTGGTTATTTTTATAAAGGCGATCCGTAACGATGTGTGTCCTGTAAAAATGGACTGAAATTAAAACGGCTAATGGCTTTCTGCGTTTTAATTAGTAACACATGATGCCGGTAACAAAATACTTTGTACAGCGCAACCAATAGAGGCGGTAGATATTCTTACTTGTAAAATGCGTCTCAGTTTTATTGAGCAGCTGTTTGAGGTCTTTATAAAAATGTATACAGTCACTAATGAATATTAACGATAGCGCTGCGTTTTTGATCGGTTCTGCCTCGTATGTGGCTTTGACAGCCGCTAAAGTTTTATTTTCTTGGGAATTTCATATCTTAATTACTCGTTCATGCGTGCAATAAATATAATATCGATTAGGTCAGTAGCCTGGAAATTACAGACTCCCTAGTGGAAATGCGAAGAAGTCTTTTAAAAATATTTCGAATATTTTAGTAATGTAGTAAGTTATAGTTAATTATGGTTTCTGCTAAAGTTAATTATTATTTTTGTCAGATAAAATTGATGCCTACAAATTATTTTAGACAAACTAATGTGTGTATTGCTTTAAAAGTTTGTACCAAGATTTTCACTTTTTCAGATTGTCAGCAAAATTAATTTTGACATTATTTGAGTTCAGAATTTGCGAAACATTATTTATTAAAAATATAACAATATTTGATTAAATGGAATATTCGAGTAACCGTCTTTAAATCCAAAAGTTGTATTTAAATATTTTAAATCTGACAGACTAAGCGACATTGGTGTATTGTGCTGACCTACTTTCAGCGAAATTGTGCTCTGAACGAGAAGCTAACTAGACCCAAGATGCATCTGCACTTTAAATATGACAAGGCAAATAACATGGAGCACGATTAAAACAGATCTCGGGCGAATGTGGCGGCAGATGCGCACCATATTTTTATTTTTTTTCTCCCTCATTAGGCATTCAACGACTTTGCGCCGTGTTTGCAATCTCGTTGGAGTCGGATTCCCTTCGAGGATAATTTCCGAGCCATGGTTTTTACGAGTATAATGGAACAATGAGCTACAACGCACAGATCGTAATTCTTCCTAGTCTGGATACGGAGCCAAACTCTATGTAACAAGGAGTACCTGTATTTTTTCTTTAAACACTATGTCTCCTTTTTGGTTGATTCAGGAGGACACAGTCATATTCAAAATCTCGGAAATTTTCAATCTCTTGTTTATTATGTCGGTTAACATTTTGCAAATATTAACTCTTGTTTTTATTTTCTGATGTTCTTTATTCATGTTCTAAGGGGTGAAGTTCTCAGGGTTTTTTTTAAATTCCAAATTCGATGTCGTGACTCTTGACATATGTAGGGCAAGTGAATGCGTGCACGCCCGGCCTTAATCCGCTATGTTTTAGTCCAAACGGTGTTTCTTAATTGGCAACCGCTAGACATACCGTATCTATGAACCGCCCGTTTGCCGCCAACTAAAATCTATTTAATAGTTCAGTGGTGTCCACACTTTTGGGTCAGTCCTGAACACTTTAAAGCTTGTTTAGTCAACCGAATTCTGAATCCATAATCTCTGCTACAGCACTATGCGCGTTCCACCCCGCCCCGGAAATAGAACAATATCAATCAACCAACTGATCTGCGATAAGTCTGCTAAAGAAGACTCCTATGAAATTCAATTTATCCTTCGAACAGGAGCTTTGAGAACTGAAGAAAATAGGTACCCACACATCATATATGAAGCACTCATATTAATAAAAAACATAATATTTAATATATGATGCGTCAGATGACCGCTTCAATATCTCGAATGTTTTCGCAAAATAAATACATGTATCTATTACACTATTTAAATCACTAGTCCGATCGAACAGATGTTTTAAACTTTTTATCGACCATCATCTATCATCAAAAGTTTAATAAATGTTAATGCTGTAGCTGTGCGCGAGCCACTGTTTCAACACACCTGCTCCAGCCGGACCGCACAGCGTCAAACCTCACCACTACCACCACCACCACCGACTATTTCCCACCCCCACACTCCATTCTAACGTGCGATACACACACACACACACACACACGAGTGTGTCATGAATTAATGCTCTTCACTGACGTTTATTAATTTTAGCTGAAAGTTTTCGGTGGGGCCAGTGGGAGGAGCCCAGTTTTATAGCGACGACCGTTATAGGGAAGGGGTGGGGGGGGGAGTGGGTTGAATCGGTGCGGCAGGCACTTTTGTTGTAGACCTCGACGGCATGAAAGCAAATTATCATTTCTCACGGGTGGCTCTGCTCCTCTATCTACACCCCCACCCACCCCCACACACCCACACAAACACATGCCGACCAAGTGGGCACGCGAATTTCATTTATCACATGCGCAACGCCGGTAGACCGTGGCGTCGCGGTTTGTTTTACCTCCTACTTTATTTCTGTGTTTTGTAATTTCCTCCCAAAATATGAGCCTGGGCGGGGGCACCTCTCTCTCTCTCTCTTTAGATCTGGGATGCGGTGTTGGGCCACCCGGCTTGACTCTCCGGCGCGGACTGGAACAACTAGCCGTGCATGTCATCCAACCGTTATCAGTTGATGCCATCGTAAATGCACGTCATCTAACCGTTTACTCGGAAAATACATGCATATTTGAGTGTGAAAATCAACGTTTTCAAACTAACGCGTATATTGATTTGGACATAAATAATATTTTAATAAAACTGTATTTAATTAAAATCTTACTTGATATTCATGCTGATATAGTTTATTTGACGTTGGAAAATAAAACAGTAGTTCTCTTCAGGTGTTCACATACTTGTGGTATTTCTATGAATCAACGTCATTTGATTTCACCAGTTCGAACAATTCGAAAAACGAATAAACACTTTTTCAAATTAGAAAAGTCTTTTTTCGGAATAAGCATCAAATTAGATTTTGAAGTTTCGGTTCCCTATTGAGTGTGTATCTACTGGATAAAATAGTTAGACTTTGATGTGCACCTGTTTTTTTATCAAATAACCTCTTGAAATTGGCTGATTATTTAAATGTTAATTTTTCACTCTAAATGTAAATAAAATAAGACGTTTGTCTAGCCATCGAGGTCTACTCATTCACTAGACTATAACGATTTAATTCCGCCTTCAAACAGCCGCGACTGGTTGTCATCATATAAATTGGTCATGCTACACTCACCACTAATTACAGAGATCTGATACAGATTTGTTTTTACCCGGCTTAATTTGCATATTAATTTGAAGTTGGGTTAGTTTGTGTATGTTAGTTGAGTTTTTTGTACTGTATAATTGCTTTTAGTCCAAATAAGAGTTCGCGTATTTCACAATGTATTGTGGAGAGTAAATATACTACCCGAAAAAAAACAGGTTATTATCACCTATGGATCGAAATCGGCATTTATGTTAGTTATTATCTTTCTACTTTCCGTGACAAAAAATATAATGAGTAGAAGAAAAACAGATAACGTTGCGGAGTAGTTAAAGTCTTTAATCAAAATTCGGCATTCGAATCGGACATCAGATCCATGTCATATATGGATAATGCTTCTTCAAGTTTTAGATTGTGTTTTAGGTGAAGAATTTAAGTGGCTAGTTTACTTTTTGATTATTTTTATTTTACCGATACATCAACTATAGCTGATAGTTTTTGTTATAAAGTAATCTTATGTATAATATTGTGAAACAGTCTTGAAAGGTTCTGTTAAGTATTTTTGCCCCCATAGTATTGTACATGTTATTAACCATAATATGTATTACGTTACGCATCGTATTTCAAAATATCGTTATGGATTAAAATGAAAATCGAACCCTGCCAGCTATAATAACTCAGTCGTTCCTTTCATGAAAATAGTTCCTAATGAAAAACTTGTTTGCGGAGAAAAAATGTTTTTTTTTTCCTCTTCAAAATATGTCACTTCATCGTAAGCGCTATTGGATTTGTGAGAATCGTTTAAATTCATTTTACCAATGATTTGCTTTTCCATTAAATTTTGAGACTCGCCATTGTATAGGAGCACGTTTGAACCGATGCGTGACTCGAATCTATTCAATTTCGCAAATGGCATAAGTGATTTTGTTAGCGTGGAAACCGGGTTTTTGTTTAGATGGATTTTTTCATCACTGCAAAAATCCATTTTAAGCGGTCGGGAGCCCCTATGTTGTTTTTTGTGCCAACACGCCCACCCGCCCCTTTCCCTCTATCGCATTCAATTCAGGTTAGAAGATGGATGTTTTTGAATAAGGCTCCTGCATGTATAGTCGCCTTAATGTTTCCAAATGACTAAACAATAAAGTTTTTCTCCATATCAGGTTAAATCATTTTTTAAAAATATATTTCATAACCCCCTCCACTCGAGTTAGCGAGTGGAGCTTATTATTTTCTAACGTTGCGAGGCAGTTGCAGATGTTGATGTAAATCAGCAATGCCAGAAAAAAATCTTTTATTTTAAGGAACTGCATAAATGGAACAAAACGAATACGAAAAGTGCTTATTAGGACACTTTACTTTAGTCTATGAATTCAATCATTCGCCAGTCAGCATACGGAGCGTGTTAAATTTTATGATTTTTATCATACTTTGTCTCTAGGAAATATATCTAACAAAACTATAGAAATACTTTTTATCTTTCTTCTATTAAGACTTAAGAATTTTTATTTTATTACGCTGTTGCTTAGCTCCTAGTTTATTTTTTTCCAGTCTACTTTTGTCCTATTTTAAATGTTAGGGTGCTATTAATATTGAATCGGATTACGGTTTTGATTCATGGATGATTCTGATTCTGTATGAACAATCATTCTGAACGCAAATTTTAATCTCCTGTTCTAGTGCTGTCCTGTGCTTATAATATCGTTTAATCATCCTAATAATGGAGTAGTTGTCAATATTTGTAATGCAGTTGATTAATTCGAGATTAATTTTATTCTATTGCAGCCAGCTACCCACCATCCGCCTGTCAGTTTCCGCACTGGGCAGTCCATGGACACCGGTGGCATCGTCTTGATGGCCTCAAGACATATTTCTTCGTTCGCAAGGGCAACAACACGATCTACATACAAGACGAAGCCAAGAACATCCAGGAGTCCCAGGTGCGATGTCTGGAAGAATCACCGCCCTCTGGCGGCGGACACGGAGATTCGCGTCACATCGCCCAGTACACGACTCGCATCATTATGGGATGGTAAATACTCATGAAGCATTCACCTCATACCCTCATTTTATAGCACACAGATTTAAAAAAGCTTAGTGATTATTTCGAACAAAACCGATATAACAATGTACGAGAAATGCAATCACAATATGTGAAAGTAGCAGTACTTGCATAGATTTAATTAATTTATTGTACTTGCTTCGTAAATTCTTTATCAAAGATCTTGAAAGAATTGTTTTTCCAATTTCAGTACAAGTGGATACGCCTGCATGCGATTTGTGAAACGAAGTAGCCACGTCATCGAAGTTCAAACAGGTACGTAAGATGACTGTCAAGTGTAAACATGTGTAAAGTATCAGATAACTGTGTAATTTGAGCCGTTGGCGTCAAAAGTTGGCTACCCAACAAGTTATTTTAAACCCGAGGGACGAAATGTTGTCGGAAGGTGAAATTGTAAACGGGGCACGCCAACTTGTGTGTTTCGCCGCATTGCATTGGTGCTCGTGTGGTTTCCGTGCGCTACGGGTTGTTCGAGCCGATCTACACGGGGCAGCCGCTTGCCACAGCTGAATCACAAAACTGCCCACGCGAAACAAAAATAGAAAATAAATAAGATGTTAGACTGTAGATGGTTTATTGAGTTTTGACAACAAGGCGTAAATTGCTAGATAATTTAATACTGCTACTGTTGGATTATTTTGTCACCTAGTTGACACACTCGTAAATTCTTTAAAATATTCTTAGGATCGCTAAATCCGTCTTAAAGTATGCCTATAGATTTACATTTATTTGAAATTCTTATTATAAAATGTCTTTGACTTATAAAGTCGCATATCAGCTTTGCACAATTTTTAAACAAATCGTTAAGTCTGCGTGCTGACATCCAATGATAATGTGACACTACCCATCGATTTTTTTCGAGTTTAACTGACTGATTAATGTAGACGTAATGTTGCAAACTGCACGTATGAGTAATACTTTAATTCGAATCTGTCTTTGGTGGCGCCATTGACGACTTTATCCAGACTGAAGCGATTAGCCATTTCCGTGGTTTTAACATTCCCCCCATCCACGATGAGATTTCCCTATAATGCATACAGAGTGTGAAGCGAGCTCGTTGTTGTTGAAACCGTAATTTTTTTCAGCCGGGTTATTTGTATTCATTTTCCTTCTTCTTTTTTGTCTGACTCCCTTTTCCACAGGGAGCTTAATGAGGCATCCGAATGAAGCGTGTGAACCGCCCAACTTCGACCGATCCAAATCCGAGTACACAACGCTTGTTAGTAAGTACCCGATTTTTTTATACTGTCGCTCATCAATCAATTGTGAAAAACATATTATATCTGTGTGTGTGTGTGTGAGAGAGAGAGAGATAGAGAGAGGTGCGTATAACATTAATAAAAAACTTGTTATCTAAAATGATATTGTTTAAAACGTTTAATTTTCCAATCTCGACGAACGTATTGACGGTATGTAATATAGCTTGTGCTGTTAGCTATTTTGACTTTTTACAAATATTGACCAGTTAACGATCAATGATCAACATTCAAATCTCATGTCAAACACTTGTCATGGAAGTCTTGAGTTTCTCGATAGATGGTCCTTCAAGTAATGGGCAAAACAGGGGATTTGCTTTGATATTGATTGCGGCATGCTCCAAATTTCTGAAGAGTTCAAATGGATTGTTCCATTATTATAGATAGGCAAAAAATATATTTTACTCCATTTTATATGACGCGGGGGCTAATGGCTTGACTGTAAATTCTTATATGCGGGCCTAATCCTTCATGTATTAAGGAAATGAGGGATGGAGATGGGGCATAGACGAATTATATTTTTCGAAAGCTCTACGTTTTTTGCAGCCTATCCAGATCTTAGCTTATAAGGATCGAAAAAGATTTATCGTTGACGATGCGCAGGACCATTTGTTTTACGCTGAAAATAAGTTTTTTATATTCAAGAGGCAATTTTCTTGTAGACTTTAACCGAACTAACGGATTCCTGTCAAGTCGACGATAGCAACAGTTTTTGTCGGAAATGGTGAATTCGGGACAGCACCGAATGAAGAAGACGAACCGAGTGGCGAACTCGCTTTTTATAATATAAATAGCAGTAAAATAT
>JAQGBY010006360.1:0-13241 GCA_034698785.1 Mycogona germanica
TAATATTAAGAAGTGATTAAGTAAAACTGTTAATGTTCTACAATCCCTTGTTGCTGTTTTTAAAATTGTGTCCAGCAATTTTTATTCTTCTTCATCATTATTATAATAGTAGTTATCACCAACTCTTGTTCGTCTTTTTTCGTCCGGCCTCACCCGGGCACAGCCCCCATTTTTATTTAAAATAATCAAGACGTTCTTCAGTTATTTATTAATTCATACGGCATGTAATCTGCAGCCATAGAATTGAAATTATTACCCTAGAAAAATGTCAGGGTGGATAACAATTTTCAATGTTCAGGACCTTCATTTACAGTATGAGACTTAAAAATTAAATTAATGCACCAAGAAGAATCTTTCAATGGTCGACAACTATTGGACGCAAACTTAAGACATTTGCAAGTAATATTCAAATTCATTGAATATTTTACAATCCGATGTCACTGTCGCGAAAATGGTCCTGTGGTCAATTAACATATATGAAATGGGGAGCACTTATCCACAACACCCACTTTTAAGCAGCACCCTCTGCTATAGCAATTGGTGAGTTGTTCTGATTCATTAGCAGCTAAAGAGGCAAAGATAACGAGGCCTATAGGTGATGGGCGTGTTTGGGTAAAGCCCTCGTACGTGCCAAGTGGTGCGGCGCCCAGGTTAATGGTGGTGGCACATCGTATTTCGGACACGGCTCAACGGCTCTACTACAACTGCAACGGGCTGCTGGAGGGAGGCTGGGAAGGGGAGGGGATATGGGAGTGAAGTGAGGGGTAGAATAACCCTCACTCTCCACCCCCACCCCCGCGTGATTTAAAAGTGTGCGCGCTGGCGCTAATTAAACGCGACTAGTTTTCAATTCCATTAGCAGGGCTGGTCCCGACCACCGCCACCACCGCCACCGACGGCTAATGGAAAAGCGGAATCAATAACCAAATTCCTGCTCGGTTATAGGAACCCGAGCTCTACGCTCTTTCTACGTCTCCTCGTAATGAGAGAGCGAATGAGAGTGTAGGTGAAGGGTGAGGGGATATATGTTAGGAGCGTGAACGAAATCGGAACCAATTTTGTCGTTGATCCGAACACTCTCATTGTTCTCTGGATAGAAATGCACTGTGTAACACAAAATATTTTGGCCCAAATATCACCGCAATTGCAAATGTCGCCACCTGGTTGATTTTCCTCAGTAACGAGGCTGTTATCTAGGTATGCTCCGAATCCGCTATTCCGATATTGTTCCCTTAAGCATTTGATAAAATTTAGTAGATATTGTTAAATATGCTGTGTCCTGAAGGCCACCACTCTCTAGCTCCTTAATTTGATATCCTTTCGAGTTGCAATACAGTCTTTCCTCGTGGGTAGTGGATGTTGCAACTGCACAGTGTGCTCTTTGGCATTTACGCCTTCTCCAATTTGAGATTCTATTCACTGGAGTGATCCCATTTCCCCCAGTCCCGTTATTCCGAGATGATTTGTACAGTTGCTATATAATTCCTTCCCCCCACACACAGTTTAAAATACCATCTAACTAGTGGCAATCGTCAAAAGAGATTCATTACAACCCTAGTGTGGACGCACGCGTGTCCCGGCCGAGCTCAGCGCCACCTATCCACATTCAGTGACAGGACTTGCTGGGGCGCTCGACTAATTCCACCTTGGTGTCATCTGGCGTCATCGGATGATCCGTCCAGCAACCACCACCACCACCACCACCACTGAGCACATCCTAATTTGTGAGGGACCAAAAACGAGCACTCGGCCCGCAACACACACACATACGAACGCGTGTCGTACAACAACAAGAAAAACGCATTCGTCTCTCGAATTACCCCTCGTTTTCTATCCTTCATCTCCTCTCTCACTCCATAGTATCACCATGGTTTCGTGCTGCGGTGCTCTCGTAACCATGGCTCACCTAAGGGGGGGAGTGACGTCAATATGGGGACAGAGGCGGGGCCAGAATCCACGCTGATGTCTAGATTGGCGTCCCAAATTTAACATAGTAACTATCCCGTTCGTGTCTGGTTTGGAATTGAATGGTTAGATCAGTTTTAATGTTCTTAATTCGTTTCTGAACCGAATGAGGGTGTACCATCGCTGATAGTTTCTTGGAAGCAGTCATCTCTGGTTATAATTGAAAACCGTCTGCAGTCGTATCTGAAATTTTTACAAACTCGTCACGCTGTTTCGTGCTTACGAATTTCGAAATCGATTGACACGAGCGAGATAAAAAAATAAACAGAAATTTTCTTTCCTTTCGATCTCGTTTCCGATTATCAGGAGAGTGGAAATGAAAAGGAATTGCGGTTGCAAATTGTGTGCAATACACAGACACACATACGCGATAAAATAAGTAGCATCGTTCTGGCGTTCACTTTCGCTATATCTAGATTACAATTTATAGTGTGGCTTTTGTTTCGCTGTCAGCTGCCTGCGCTATTTAATCGAGAGACGAGCGTTCATCGCTACAATCCCCCCTAGCCTAGCCTAGGTGGAGGTGTGTGTGCGCACCACCAACACCAGCAGCCCGTGTGTGTTTATGGACGCGTGCTGCGTAATTGCCCATCAGCCCCTGTACACTGCTCCAATGTCTGAAACCATTTTTGAGGGAGCGAAAAGAAATAATGGTCCCGTCTTTCCTCCTCGCTTCCTTTTTTCTTCGTACATTCTTTTCGGTCCGTGAGCTTTCCTCTCTCACTTTGAGCTTCTCCATCGCGCATTCGAATTGCTTGTTTAGGGGAGGGGGGCTGTTTGCTATTGAGCGGATCAGCGCACGCTCGACAAACGAGCGTAGCATGCAAAAAGGAACTAAATAGTCGTTCCCAATCGCTTTCGAATGATTATTATTTATTATATGCTTTCCTCTCCCTTCCTTATTCTTCTCCTCATCCACCCCCCCTCGTGATCTGATGGCGCCATGCGAACAGACAACGACCAATCAAATGACGAGCTGACGAATACAGGTGCTGCCTGCCACCTGGGTTGTAGGCGTTTTTCGGATGGGATGAGGAATTTGAATCGCGCTTGAGAATGGGGCAAATTTACCTTCGAGATCGCAGATGCCACCCTGAAATAGAGATCGTGTGGCGAATGGTGTTGAAAGCCGAACGCACCCTCTCCTTCACATTTGACTTAACACGTAGCATGGATTCGCGTCGTGAGTCGATGTATAAACGCCCCCTTTTACACGATTGTGTTAAGAATGATCGCCCAATGTAATTACAGCCATGTGTTATGTGGTCTAGCGGTTACCGCACCGGATTATTGGGTCGTGTAACGCGAGTTCGATTCCCGGCTGATACCTTCGGGGCAATTTTATTTCTAAAAATTCACAAAATGTGTTAGGAAGTGTTTATGACAGTATCATGTTGTACCATGCACTCGCAACAACTCTTTACATATTTTTTTCACCCTGTTTATTTCCCTTCAGACTATGTTTTGACGATTAAACGCACCAGTGCTAGTTGCGCTCCTCTTGGTTCCAGGAATTGCCACGTCGGACGCCGTTTCCACTTTTGACAGGGCTCATTAATTCCTGCTCTCTTTTTTTCACGGCTCCCTTACCGTCTTTTGATGAATCGTTTCGGCTAAGAAACCGGAAGGATGAAGGAAGTATTTGGCGACGATGCCTTTGGTTGGTAGGTGGCAGCCAAAAAGGGTTTTTTTATTGTTAAAGAAGGCTAGATTATGATTTCTTGCCGAGCTCATTTTGAAATGGAGGAATTTATTTTGTGGTTTCGCCACGTTGTGCGGCGATTTCAACATTTTAATTTTGTGTCGACTCTTCAAGTATTCCAGTTTTTAATTGAACCAATTAACCTTATGCCGTACATTTTCTAAATTTCAACAGGATCTTCTGCGACACCATTCGAGGATAGCAGATTTTCACCAGTGCACCCCCGATATCGAATCTGTGTTTTTCGTCTGGATGGCGTTTCACGTCACCCCTGATTTGTGGGCGGTTGGCAAGAGATGGGAAGTAGGAGGGGGTAAATCATGCCCTTGAAGTGTCCTAACGATTCGAGAAGAGAGTGTCCGTTTATAAAAAAACGGTTGATCAACAAATTAAAGAGCGAGGGGAATGACGCGGTCGCCAAGAAGGGCAGATCGATAGGCTGCGCTCTATCGACTGTTATTTGCAGCGAGCAAAAATCACGCAATTTTATTTCGTCAACATTGGAGTGTTTATCCAACCAACTGAAAGATCTAGAAGCAGATATCCATAAGATAGGCGTCTGGAAGAAGTATGGATACCCCCTTTTTGGTCCATGACTTGGGGCGTGCTAGAAGCGGAAAACGCGACCCAACCTCTGGCATTACTGTTTCAGTCTATTTTAAAACGCAGCCTTGCCAATTGATATCCATTTTCGTTGGAGCAATCTCTGGCCTCTTTTTGGTCACTCGCTATAATGCACGGACGACGTCCCTTGGCCATATATATTGAATTTCAATTTTTTTCTTCTTTGCACTACTGCTGCGCTAATGGCGTAAAAACACGTTATTCGACCTCGTCAGAAAGATCCAAAGGTCATCACCTACGCGAAAATGTGGTCAAAGTTTCTCTCCTTTCGTCCACGACTAAATTTGTGACATACAACACAGGCAGAGTGTGTTTATCCAATATTACAAGATTTCTACAAAAATTATAAAAAGCGAAAAAATATTCAAAAATTTAAAAGTACCGCAAAATATCAAAAAAGCATATTAATTATTTTCGACATTAAAAAATGCACAAAAATATTGCCTACTTATCAGTTTAAATTATTCTTAAATCGTAATTAGTAAGTAATTAGTTAGATGATGAAGAACGATGGAATTAGTTGTTTCGAGTAAATTTCTCGAAGGAACTTGAAATTGAGACACGAATGGCTCAATTTAACAAAATAGATTTCATACAATATGGATAAAGTATCTGTAATTGAACTTCACTTGGAAGAGTTTGTACAAAATATCCGCGAATCGAAAAGTTGTTGACAAACAAATTAGGATTTGTTTAGGTCAGCTAGGCGTCCATCACATTGAATCAGATGCTTTTTTTTTTAGCTCGATGGAGATTATGAATGAATTAATCCCTACCTTACTGAGTGCCTCTGCTTAGTCTGCTAAATCACAAAGATCGTATTTTTCAGCTGTATCTCACACCCAAACACATGGAACTGACGATCATCGATCGACCAAAGACACGAACACACTTGCGTTCTGATTGACCGTTGGTTCTAAGATTCTTGAAGCTCCCCATTAGATCGTAAGCGATACTTGTTTTGGCTACATGCAATTACGGTATAAAATTACAGTGTACCCTCAAACAGCCCCCGAAGTGTCGTCCTATGGCAGAGGTCGAAAGACCAGTACAGAACAAATTGAGTTGGGTTTTTTATTAAGTTGGCCTCCACTGAGGATGAATCTGCACCAACAGCTCAAGTTGGCATCAGTTTGCTTTTGATTCGTTTAATTCATGAATTTCATTGGTGACATCCTCATTATGAAAACATCCTCAGTCAATGGTGGACGGAAATTGAATAACAGCTTTGAATAAATTAAGTGTTCATCCCCACGAAGAGTGGAGTTATTTTTAAATTAAAATTGATCCAATAACTAACAAGCGCCCATATTGGCACTACGCTTTATCCATAGGTGCCGTTGCTCTCCATTATACCCTAGTTACACTGGTTATTTCAAGCATGCTTAGCGAGGTGCGTTTAGACATTGAACAGAATCTGCACGTGCCGCTCGTCCGTGCCTCAACAAAAAAAACACGTGGCACTCTCGAATGACAATTTATCCATCTTAATTGTGTGTGAGAGGGAACGTTCCACTTTTAATAGGATTCGAGCACGTGATTTGTATCGCTCGCGATGGACACGATCTCGAAGGACAATTTGCCCCAATCTCAATCACATTTGAAATCTCTCGAGCAACTTGAAACATGCTTACAGCGTGACTAGGATATTAAATTGCAATTTGTCACCATTTGAGGCGATTAGAGCGCTCCAAATTCCCTCAGTCGACGCTCGGAGCGCTGGACTCGTATCACGGGATATTGTCCACACAAAAAAAGAAAGCTATCGATTTTTCGTTTCGACAGTTAAAAATCTAATGGTTAAGCTGTCGATGTAGTAACTGATTCTCTGGATCGCCTCCAAATAAAGGTCCAACTTGAAAGTCGTGCACTGTATAAAGCCGTTCAAATGAATCGATAGAGTTTGAGTTTTACCCGCTTATCGACGTCATTGGACGTGAGATGGGCTGTACTTTTAACATGGAAAAAGTGACGTCATACGTAGCTGTTCGCCGAATTCGGTCGATCCTCTGCGATTCTCAATGGGAGAGATTTCGAGGCAACTCATTCCGAAATGCGCACGTAGATAAATTATGGGTTCTTCTTTAACCTGTTGTCAGTCTTAGGTCAATAAATTTGGGAGTTTCCATTTCGTAGAAAAAGTTGCAATTTCTTTGGTCCATCCACCATTTTTTTTTTACTCTACTCGTGATTCATATTTTGACGCTGCTTGTACATGAACGTCGAAGGCTTTTTTTTGTCTGTTTACGTGAGTGCGTTGTGCGTGTGCCGGCGTCAGAAATGTCATTAATCTGGCCAGCTTTTTCCGGCGCAATTTCTGACCACTATACTGACCTGACGGAAATGACGGACAGGCGTATTTATACAATGCACAGACGACGGAAATAAAGTCTCGGCCGCGGCCAGGGCGAGTGGATCACTTCAGGGGGGAAGGTGGCGAGAAGAAACGAGTGGGGAAACATCGGAAGTGATATTGCCTACTTTATGCTGTCCAGTTATTTAAGTGAAAGACAGATTTGCGGTTGCAGTGTTCCCGAGTTCGATTCCAGGCGCGGGCAAGAGGGGTACAGAAATTCCTGTCGTACAGTGACTGACTACAGTGTCGGTATCTAAATGTATGCTTCGAAGTTGCTCGAGAAATTTCAACTGTGCTTGAGATTGGGGAAAATGTTTCATCGAGATGGTATCCATTGCAAACGATACAGATCACGTGCTCGAATTTTATTAGAAGTTGAACGCACCCTCTCAAGCACAATTGAGATGGAGGAATTGTCATTCGAGAGCGCCTCGTGTTTTCTTGTCCAAAGCACGGGCGAGCGGCACGTGCCGATTCTGTTCAATGTCTAAACGCACCTTGCTAAGCATGCATGGAATTATACCATAGTTACACTGGCAAAGCATGCTTGGAATTATGCCCTAGTTACATTGGCAAAGCATGCTTGAATAGGCGCGTTTAGACGTTGAAGAATCGGCACGTGCCGCACGCCCGTGCTTTGACAAGAAAACACGAGACGCATTCGAACGACAATTCGTCCATCTCAATTGTGCTCAAGATTTTTCATTGTGCTTGAGAGTGAGAGGGTGCATTCCACTTTTAATAAGATTTGAGCACGTGATTTGTATCGCTCGCGATGGACGCGATCTCAAAGGACAATTTGCAACAATCTCAAGCACAATTGAAATCTCTCAAGCAACTCGGAGCATGCTTACAGCGTAACTAGGATATTACTTATTTATCTCGCAACCATTTCGCGGATTCTCCTGATCTACTCTCATGGCTCCTGATGTTTATTTTCCTTCCCCCCTACCTCCAGTGCGGTAGTTGGTCACCGTGTCCGGAGCGTGGCGGCGCTCCAACCAGCCGCTCTCCTTTTCCAATCACGGCCAAGCAAAAAGAGCGGGAGCGACGGTAAACAAACTTATTCCGAAGACCATCAACCAAATTGAGTTTGCGACCGCAGGTAATCAAATGGAGACGTTGGGGGTGGGGGAGGAGCGAGATAGAAAAGACCAACGCGCAAAATGAGCGACTAGAGACTAGAGAGAGATGGAGGGAGCAGGGACGGCAAGGGACTTGGCTGGCATGCGGCAAATTGTCGCGACGTTTAACTGAATTTCCAAACGTTAATGGAACTGAATTACAAGCTCGTCGTTTTGTAGTTTGGAACTGGGGAGAGAGCGCTTCTCTTTTTTGATATGCTGGAATAGTCGAGGTCAGCGCGCTCTGCGACGCCAGTGTCCACCAACGCTAAACTGAATAATAAAGAGTCGGCGGAAATGGACGTTAACGTTAAGGTGAGGTCAGCGGCATTGGCCCTTTATAAGATTTTCAAATCTTGTGATGTTAGTCTGGATGTTGTGAATGACTTTAGATTTATTAAGTTTTTCATTTGGAAACGGATGCCGTGTCAAATTTATTAAGCTTTCTCACGACAAAAAGAGCATCCTTTCTCTTTCTCGACTAATTCTCGACTTCGTCTTCTATTTTTGTATATAAATTAATGCGCATTTACTTTGTCAGAAACGTTCAACTTGAAACGCTGTTGGTACCCAAAATTGATCCTCGATAATTATTTTTAGCACGTTAAATTGTTCAAATTATTCTTATCCAAATTATTATCTGTGTTTTCGAATATTGCTGTCATCAGTAGTCATTTTTTGTTTAATGTGGTTCGGTTAACGTGATTTTACAGTGACATTTTATTTTTAATACAGAATATAAGGACAATAATTTAAGAAAGATATTGTTTTTTCCAGAAATGACTGCATGCGCTTAAAATGCATTCCTGGAAAATGTGTAGATTTGAAATAATTATTTTACAGTTGTTTGGTGTTTTTCACGCTCATTGTAAATTGCATAAATTTGAGCCGTTCATGACACTGTTGAATTTCATTATTTTTTTTAATACATTTCATAATTATCTTTAATTTTAACTTTTTAAAGTTTTTTCCTGCACCATGCAGCGTAAAGGTTTTCCCGCGAACCACAGTTTGCCCATACTGTTCCAGGTGCTGTACCTATGCGATAGAGGGCGCTCCACGCGTTGTGAAAGGTGATGACGTCACGGCGACCCTTCTGCATTCTGCTACGCTGGCATGATCGGGGTTCCTGCTGAAAGTTAATCGCGATATTTTATATTTTTACCCGCTAATTTCTCTATTTATTCGTTATGGCACTAAAGTTAATGTTAGATAAGGATGACTACAGGAGTTTAAAACCGTTACTGGCTCTGAAAATATCCGGGAGAGCTTTAGAAGTTAAGGTGCAAGATGTTGACACATTTGCCGGTGAGTAGTTTTGGAAGCACTTCGAACTGGGCGGCGTTGAATTCGTCGCATCATTAACACTAATGTGAAGTGGCATTGAAACTGGTTCATCAACGCAGCCATGTTCGAAAATCGTTGAACCGTCTATCTGGGAATAGGTGGAGTCGTCTTTTGGCGATGTCAGGATGTTACATCATTTGTAATTTTCGTACCCCGTTTATCTTTATCTCTTGGGTCCTGTAATTTCAAACGAATGCGTAATATTTACTGTTCACATAGCCAAGATGTGCACACTATCAATCAATTGAAGGACACGTTGTATCTATCTGCCTGATTGAATGACCCCGAATGAATGAATGAATGGTTATAGGACTTATCAATCATAGAAACGTTTATCGTAACTAGTCTAATAACGACTTCAAAGGGATCTAGCTGACCGTTAGCGACCTGAAATTGAAGCACGATGATTTTCGGGATCCTCCGGATGTTGATTCGGTAACTTTATCATGGAGTGACGCACGGCACCCCTCTCTCCGAATCAATTTTCTGGTGTGCAAGTTCAGTTTGAAGTTGTTCTTCAATTCGCTAAGTTATTGTATTTAACACCACCGCTCTGGTTCCTACTTTGCCTGCAATATTTCTCCTAATTTCTTATTTCTTTATTTTCCTCTACTCCATTTTTTGTCAACAGATGCCGCTCTGCACCACCTCCAGCTGCCACGACTGGAGACGTCAGAAGACAGCCGGTCACTGTTCTCGGAAAACGCTATAGTCAGGTGAGACGGAGACCTTTTTTAGCCTTTCCACTTCAGTTACTTTAGTTGATCCATATCTCCTCGCATATTACATGTTATAAAAATAGTGTTGGGTGATGTCGTTGTAGCTATTTCCTGCCTCCCAAGACGAGCGAGCAATCGCTGGCCGTTAATCTGTGGCTGGAATGGGAAAGTATACACTTACAGGTTTGTCACCATTAATAATTTTATCATTAACAATAGTTGAACTCATCTGCAGTACAGTGTTTCAACTATTAGATGTGTGTTATGTCCGGGACAGCATCGTATGAATTACGAGCAGTGACCGGTACCAACCATAATAAAAAATGGTAAAATATTATGTTAACAAAAATGGTAGTCTTTCCTTCGGGACAGCCCCAGTCGCAACCAAATTTGGTGTACATTCTGCTACATGTACATACGTTTAATTTATTATTTGTAAAGAATATCTTGTTCTAATGTTTATTATTTCATTTTTTCTATTTCTAAATCAGCCAAACGTGAGTGCGCTAGTTACACAGGTGTGGGGAGGAGCAAAGGCCAAACCACAGTCCATCTCGGTCATCAATTCTTTGTTCGATTACCTGAACAAGTCGCTTAGTGGCAAAGTGTACTTGGTGGAGGTGAGTTTTGCGATGGGAGAATCAATGAACACAGTTTTCTGATTTAAATTTATTATGTCGAATATGCTGAAAGTATATAGTACATACTACCAAGTATTTATCTGTACCAAAATGACAACTTCTCTTTCAGACGTCTTGATTATGTAAAATAAAACGGAAGTTGTGTCCGGGACAGCGCCGGACGAGAAAATACGAACAAGAGTTGACTATAACTTTTGTTACTATAAATAATAGTAAACACTCATTTAAAAATGAATTAACTAAACTAGAAAAACGTGGGAGTATGTTCAGTTCCCACGTATTTCTAGTTAAGTTATTGTAAGAACAGTTATCGCCAACTTTATTTTTCATGTTGTGCTCCATTTTATTTTTCAAAAATGATTGTGCGGATGGTGGTATTATTATTATCTTTGAGTTTATCGGTTCTTTTAATGCCCTGCACAAAAAATCAACGGCCAACCTTTAATCTCATAACATATAAATAATTATTTTTACTACGAGTAAGAGTATGCTAACTCAGCATTATTTTCCGGGGAACTTTGATAATTTAAGGAAAACTCGCACGAAGTCGAAAATTTAGTTATGTTGATTAGTCCGATACTCAAGATTGCAATTTCAAGGAAAACTACATAAATTCGAAATTAATATAGTATGTTAATAATTCTGGACAAATTCGAAATGGTTGTAAGTATCCATCCCTCTTCGTCTTCCATCTTAGGGAGTCCTGACAGCTGCCGACGTTGTAGTTTGGGTCACCCTGTTGCCCGTGGCGGGAAAAGCAGAAGGGCCAAGTGCCGAGCTAAAGGATTATGGTAACGTGATCGATTGGTTTAGACGATTGTCCGCCTTGCCCACTTTCAGCGAGACTATTGACAGAGCCACTTCTCTCCGTGGGATTCAAGCATTCAAGGTGAGCTCTTCTGCCGCTCCCTCTATCCAAATCAACAATATCGTTACTTTCTATTTATTATTTCATCTGCGAAGCTACAAACATAAATTGAAAAGTCTGCGTGATTTGTTTGTAATTGTCAACTTTATTTATTAATTTGTGTTTGTTTTTGTCAGAATTCGTTCCTGAACAACCGTTTTCTGAGGCATAATATCGCGGAACAGGCTGCCTCTTCCCACATCCAGACCTCATCGCCCGCACACCACGGGACAGAAACTGCATCTGCCGATAATGAAGATGCGGTACGAGTACTGAGTGTTGTGGCTCATGCCTTCGAGATATTTTTGTTCGGCGTTCTATATCGCTAATTTCATTCACTTTTGAAGGAGGAGGTTGTGTCACCGGCGGAAATTGAGGCAGCCTTCGAGAAGTGGTGCAACGGACGCGATCAGCTACAGGCGCCACGAGTGACTCAGAAACCAATGTAAACATTGTTTTAAATTGCATGACCTACCTGAATTTCTCGTAAACATATTATTAGTATTGCTAGTTTTTCCACTTACATTTTATTTTTATTTTCTACTGCCTGGTTCTAGCCTGCCGATTCCAGGTGGAAGAAATGTGCTGATCACGAGTGCTCTGCCCTACGTCAACAATGTACCTCATTTAGGAAACATAATAGGCTGCGTTCTTAGTGCTGATGTTTTTGCCAGGTAACAATTGGTCAGCTCAACTGAGGTTGTGATAAACCTTATCATGTAAATAAATAATATTAGAGCATACAATTCTGTCGTTGTTCAGCAATACGCAAGGCAACGAACAGCTTGTTAGCCATCAGAAAACATAATAAGAAATAAATGTTTTTTTTTTATTGAAATTCTTTTCAATTGTTTGCATACCAATTGGGTATTTTTGCTACCACGTGACCAGGTACTGTCGGTTACGGAATTACACGACCCTGTTCCTGTGCGGCACCGACGAGTATGGCACAGCGACAGAGACAAAGGCGCTGGAGGAGGGCTGCACCCCGCAACAAATATGCGACAAGTACAACAAGATCCACACCGATGTCTACCAATGGTTCCAGATATCTTTCGACCACTTTGGACGGACGACCACGCCACAGCAAACAGAGTAAGTTTTACCTGCAGACCGCGACTGACGTTGATTTGACTTGACTTGACTTGACATGGTGTTGATCACCATAAATGAGGTGGCGCTGTTGCTACAAATGTTCTTGTCCACGAGTCTAAAAGTAAGTAGACATATTTTTGTTGTTGTGAAATAATTTATCATTTGTGTTGTTCAGGATTGCACAGGATATATTTTGGAAGCTGCATAAGAACGGTTATCTGCTGGAGGATACCATGGAGCAGCTGTTGTGCACGCAATGCAATCGGTGAGTAATCCCAGCGTCAGCAACCGCGAACCATCTCCCAGTGTTGGCTGACTGTGGTGTTGATTGATTTTTGTTTGGGTGAAGGTTCTTGGCCGATCGTTTCGTGGAGGGAAACTGTCCATACTGCGATTATGAGGACGCGCGCGGGGACCAGTGTGATAAGTGTGGCAAGCTGGTCAACGCCATCGATCTCAAGTCGCCGCGTTGTAAAGTGTGTCGAGCAGCACCCGTCCAGAAGACTAGCAGACATCTGTTTCTGGATTTGCCCAAGGTTAGCTGACGAAACTGGCTAAGAGTCTCGTTAATTGTAAAGCGCATCACCATGGGGAGTGTTGTTCGGCTTTCAGTGTGCTTTCTTGCAGTTTTTTGTTTACTGTGCCACTGTTGTCTCTGGCTAACTGAGCCTGTTGGTGACTGTTAATTACAATTACAATATGTACCCGCAAGCAGCCCCCAAGAGAGGGGCCTATGGCGGGGGTCGAACGACCAGTTGTAT
>JAQGBY010006361.1:0-13238 GCA_034698785.1 Mycogona germanica
TTCCCAGAATTCCCTTCATCCTTCACAGAAAAAAGATGAAGAAAATGATGTCACAAGATGTAGCAATGTTTACAATCGGCCAGTTTATCCATGTGCTAACCTTTACAGTGATTAAACTATTTGAATTTCTCTCTCTAGAGCTCCCTCCATTTCTTAGAAGAGGACACTCCTTCCAGAGAAATTGCAACATTGAGCAACAGGGGGGTTGCTCAATCTTACTGTGTCATAAGTTTTGAAATTTTAATAAAGAGGTGGATTCTGGGAAGACAGTGTACATTTCTTGGAACCAAAAACGTCACTATGAGTAGACTGGTGCAGCTACAAAGTGATTCAATCATAGAACTGGTAATAATGATAAATGAAATTCGACTTAAAAATATAATAAATCGAATTTTGGAAAAGTCTAAATTGCTATATTGTGTTAAATATAGTTGGTTATAAGATGGTAAAGTGTTTTAATGGCTTAGATAAAATAGAGAAGCCATGAAAACGAAAATGTGAGAAAAAGACAAAAAAGGTCACCATTTCCTGAAAAGTTAATATTTTTAAGAAATATTTTTATGGTAGGTTCTAGGCATGTTGGGCAACTAGAAAAGTTAACACCGTGTTGGCGGAAATGGTGTGGTATAGTTTATTTTAATTTTTGAAAGTTGAAACGTCTTATGGCCCTTTGGAGGGTGGCGTTTTCTAACGTTTTGGGGGTGGTAGAGGGGCATATAACATAGGGCAGAAGAACCCAAACGTTACAATTGCTTCGGTTAAAGAAGTGAAAACGTATCGTTTGAGGAAAGCGATAGTTGTGACAACTATCGATACCTAAAGAATGTACGAATATGATTGTTTTCAAGATGGCGACCTGGCGGGAGTCCTATTTAGACGTTATTCCTAACAGACAATGTCCTATGTTACAACGCAGCGAGGATCAAAATACAGACAGATGTCGAGTTTTTACCTGTGCTGCTGGCCTGACCAGGTGGCTCCTGTACTTCCATAGCAAAGACATTGACCGGGGTTCCGTACGAAACGAAGTCGAACACTTCACTGGCCTGATGGCCTCCAGGTAAGTTTGAATAATTTTGATTAAACACATCCGATGGCCATCCGAGGCTGGTGTTGAAAGCACTGGGGATGACCGGGTTTACTGTGTGGTCCATGATGGTGGCGGCATCACTGCTGGAGTGGGATCCTTATTGGCAGTCAGCGCCTACATGATTTGGTCCAGTACCTCAAGAGGTAGCATAGGATCAGCATCCACTGTTGGTGTTTCCAGGAATTTCACCCAGTCCTCGACAGTGGGTGACGGAGCCGGATCGGCCAAAGATGGATCACTATCCATGGTTAGCATCCCTGTAGTGGCAGCGGCATTGTCCTTGTCATCATCCAACGTGATCACCTCAATTTCTGGGTTCTCCGGTAAACCGGTGACATCTGGAGAGGCGGGGTGGATGGAGGTGCCGCCAGAGGACGTGGAATACCCACCGAAGCGTCTACAATATCTCGTCCATTCCAAACTGGTGAAGGAAACGCCAAGTAGGTTGGCCTCTGGCAGGGGATGTTAGTGGGAGCCGGAGTTATGAACCCATAGCCTCGTTTATTTAATTCGTCGACACATACTTGTGAGACATCTCCTGCCACCCGAGTTGCTTGTCCGAAAACGCGATCTTGACCTGTGATATGGGCCGCAGGATGGACCGGGGTCAAAGTGGCTTGAAGGTCTTGGCGATGGGCGATGGATTCGGGCAGAGAATTATTGTCCCCAGTTTTCTGTCATTTTGGATTCTTTTCTCCATTATTCTGTTCGAATGGATCCATGACTATTGTTAAATAATAACTTGATCTCGACTTATTTTTCTTTTGATGATTAAAATCCGAAACTCTTGATTATCAGAAGAAGGCAAAAAAAACTGAACTATCAGTGCGTATTTTGATTCCCCTTGCGTCTGTCTTTATATAGGTCAGGGTGAATGAACTACTTTTTTTCGGATTAATCCTTCTACAATAATGTCTTCTTATTTTTTATAAAGGGGTTTCCCCAGTAATTACGGATCATGACCTCGTCACTTCTCCCGTACTCGCGCTGCTCGGGTGGCGGAAGGATACCAAACGTGATGAGGCCATTGATGAATTTTTAATCTGGTGAAATCTGCCCATTGGCGGATTTAAAAATTGGGGAAATTCCTGACTTTAAAATCCGTCTGCCTTGAAGTCTGCACTACCAAAATCGTCGTCTGACATAACTTCTGCGTTTGGGTGATTGCCATGGGGTTACTCATAACGTGCTATTGTCGACCAAACAAAATTTCTTAGCGTAACTTCATGATGAAGTTCCAAGACATGGGTTGTATTGCCGGTGTATTTTCGACATTAGTGGATTGGGCCTAAACGTGCCATGCTGGTTTTTCCCAGTCCCTATTTAAATTTTGTTTCTTAATTTTGTCACAATCGGTGAGCTAGTGCCACCTAGTGAGGAGCTATGGCAACTGAGCGCGCCGTGGGATATTTATAAATCTAGCAGAGTGGAGGGCGCCGCAGCCGCAGGCTGGTCAAGCTGGGTATGGCCAGTACCGTGGGCTAACTATGAGTGCAGAGATACCTCTATCTCAAAGCTAGTCGGGGGTATCAAAAGCGAAAATAAATAAATTAGAATTTTAATAAAGTGTAAGCAAGTGTGGAAGCGATTTGTAAATTAATAAAGTTGCAGTGTAAGTGTGGATCGATGTTGGAAGAATGTCAAATAAAAGTATGAATGTGGAAGTATAACTGTTATTCAAATATGTGGATCAATAAAGGGTGTAAGTGCGCAGGGGGATTTTAATAAAAATAAATGTGTGGTTTAATCTCTTCTGAGAAATGTTTATTTATTAGCGTGACTGTTATGGAGTAAGTATTTATTAAATAAATTTAATATGTGTTATGTTTGTTATGTTAAGTTTGTTAAAGTTATTTTTGGTAAATGTTTAGTTGTTATTTATTAAATTTTAATCGTAGGTAAATTATTTCTTTTCAATTTTTAAATAGGCTAATTATAATTGCAGGAGGGGTTCAAGGTTTCCTAAGTTATTTTTAATTAATTGTTGTTACGCTTAGGACTAGAATACTGTCACGAATGGAGACAAGGAGGTGTCCAGAAATAAAGATAGAAGCAGAGTGGAGGTGAGAAAAGAATTTAGACCTGTGTCCAAAAGGGGGATAAATATCAAGAAGGAAAAATGAAGGTGGATCTGGAAAATAAATGTGTAGAAGAGTGTGGATTAGAAAGATTTGTGTGGAAGCGTGGAGTGTGTGTGGGGAATGTGTGGATCTGTAATGAGAAGGTGGAAGTGGATGTGTGAATGTTTAACTCGAAAATGGGACTGAAGATGTTGATGAATACCAATTTGACTATTTTATTTTGTATTTTCAGAATGGTGGTGCTACTAAAGTGGAGGATAAAGAATCGAGTGAAGTGGAAGGAGGTGGACAAATATACAACAGCAGAAGTAAGTATAAATTAACCTAATTATTAACACTAAATGAATAATTAAAGAAATCGAGGACCAATGTTTTTATGAAAAAAATAATCAAAACTTATTTATTTCTTTCAGTGAAACTTTGAACCATAGGCAACACTTAGCCAGTTAAGAGACGACAAGAGTGAGTACCAAATATAACAACAAAAGACACTATATTCGGGGCTTGAAGGAACTGATGCTTAAGTAACTCTCAAAATAGTAAAACAACAATCGACAGCAAATATTCGTTTTCGATAAACAACTTCACATAAACTCAAGTATTCTAAAGATAAAATCTCACACAACTTTTTACCGTATCTAGGAACAGTTTAACCGAGAAGGTAACTTGAATAAAGGAAAACGAATCGCATAAACTTAAACAAAACAAATGACAAGAAAATTATTTTTGTAGTGACTGAATAACTCAGAGCATAAAACTACGTGGTAGCCACAAACACCTTCTAGAAAACTCAAAACTACCTGAGAGTAAAATCGAGAACTTAGCAACTTATTGCGATAAACTTATACAATTGCAACCATGTTAAATTCCAAAAAAAACAAATGTCAAACGCAAACAGGAATGTCAAGAATATCAATGGTGAATTGGTAAACCGTGAAATTCACGGAGCTAGGAACTCAAATATTTTCGGTAGAAATCATACAACATGTCTAATCTGATGACCTTGTCCCTTTTTTCTAGCGGACTAGGTGAGATCGCAGTCAACTCGACGAGATATTGAGTGAACGCAAAAGGTAGGAACTTTGGGAAAAAAAGACATCAAACTAAATTATAAAACAATAGCACGAAGGTTCGATTTCAATATACTTCCTATCAATTAATTGACAGCAGCTCTCCTAAACATGAGAGAAATGAGGTGCAGAAAATCACCTTTAACAACAGGTGAGAAATGTAAACACAACAATTCATGTGACTATAACCTCTTTTGTAATTTTTATAGGAGCCAAGGGGAGGTGTATCGAAGATAGGAGATTGGCCCTAAAACTACCAACACAAGTAGAGTAAGTTCTCAGATTTTAACCTCAAAATATAATTCTTAAACGAGGACGACGAGCAAATTATTGTCAAAAAAAGTCGAGAGTCATTTCTCAAAAACGAAGTTCAGCAAGAATACGAAAAGATTCGAGTGACGAGAGAACTACTTCTTGATAATTTAAATTAAAACCAAGAGGCGACGAGAGAACTGTTTCTCTAAAAACCGAAGTATTTTAAAACTTTGTCTAAAGACGAGAGAATTACTTCTCGCGAAAACAAAGTTTTCAAACTATAAAAAAATATTCTAAGACGAGAAAACTACTTCTCGAAAAATAAAGTATTTTAGTTTTAAATATTTTAAATAAGACGAGCGAGCTACTTCTCGAAATCGAAAGAAAAATCGCAAGTTTTAAAATGAGCCAAAGTGACGAGAGAAGTACTTCTTGATTTTTATGATTCTAGATTTAGAAACTAAAAGATGGCGTGAGAACTACTTCTCAAAAAAAAAAAAAAAAACTTTATGAAGTTTAACTATTTCAAAGACGAGAGAACTACTTCTCGAAAAAACAGAGTTCTTAAGTTTTAAAATATTCTAAATGAGGCAAAGTGACGAGAGATCTACTTCTCGATTTTTAAACTCTAAATTTTAAAGAATTGATTTTTTTAAAGTTTTAGGTATTTATAAAGAGGATAAGTAACTTACCAATGTAGGTGCAGTGGCGGTGATGCTCTTGACTGGATCTCGGACGACTGACTCCTGGGACGGGAGATTAAACTCAAGACTGGCCTATTGGAGAATTGTCGCGCTGGAAGCAGTATAAGTAGAACATCCCGTCTCAGCAGTCAGTCGCAGTATTTATACTGTTTTCCTCCAAGATGGAGGAGCAAGTTGTCAGCCTTCCGCCATTGCACCGCCATTGCTTCGCCATTTTGGAAGATGGCGAAAACCGCGGAACAGAAATGGCGGACGTATCATTGGACTAATGGATCGTCGTTCTCTCCATTTCTAGATCGCCATTTTGACAACGTCCATTTTGAGGACTCCATTTTGACGACGCCCATCTTGTGATTCCAAAAATTCCAATTCCAAAAAGCAGAAAACAAACGACAACTCCATCCCGGAATCTATTTACCATCGCCAATTACTACAAGCCGGCCTGGCTCCCGTCCACCCCGCTGCCCACATCACGGGTCAGAACCGTACATTTGGACAAGCCACCCGAGTAGCTGGCAATGTGTCTCAAGAGTTTGTTGATGAACTTAATCGTCGGGGTTATGGTTTTGCCACCCCCGCACCTACATCAACGCCCGCTCTACCTGGTCTTTTCTGAACCAGTCTGGCCCACCACAAATACGATGCACCCAAGGGCGAACCTTTTTACCTGTTTTCCGCCGAATACTGACACCCCGATCGGGATCAGACTGAATTTTTCGTCACCAAACCCGCAGCTGCGATCTCCGAGGATGGTGACCATTGAGGTGGTTGACGCGTTTATGGGCCTACCACCCACCTGGCCACCACCACCAGCAACTAACCTTGCCACGGACGATGCGGCGCCACCTGATAGTCCAGCGATCGAGGTGGTCGACCTCACGGATGACGACATGGAGGTCCCCACTCCCACGGGACTACAGATCAGCACAACAGATCCCTGCATGCCCGCTCCGATGCCCTCACCCACGGTTCAAGACTGGGTACAGTTTCTAGAAGCCCCGGCTGGTCCAACTGTCATGGATCTCAATCCAGAAACAATGGATCAAGTTATGAGTGTCCTGACCCCTGACATGCATCAAACCACCGCGGTTTCGTATCCCTTGAGCACCCCTCAGGGAAACTCTTCAGTGGATAGCCAGGATTCCACTGCATTTACTACTCTCGTCAATTGGAATACCGAATTGAATGTGCACCAAATGATCGACTTACCAGATCTTCACCTGCAGGATGACGTCTTCGAATATGCGTCGTACAACACCCCCGTAAGTGTCTGTGCGCTGACGACACTGGACCCGGGCTCTGGAGCCGCATCTTCAACAGGGGTGAGTCTCACCATTTTCAATTTATCGAGGCATCGAACCAATCTTATGCAGTTTTTTAGCACCTTTGGCTGTGCTCTTAGCTCTGCTTACTGCTCCCTCACAAGCTCCCTCTAGACCAATCTCTTTTGGGTCTGGCAAAGTTTTCCAGGTGTAGGTGTGATCGTGGTCTGCCGGCACATCAGTGGTGTGGTCCACGTCTGATGTTCCCAGATCTTCTGTTTCCCCACCAGATCTGCCGCCAGGCATTGGGTCAACCTCTTGCGATAGGGAGAATTTTTCAAATTCCAATATGGTGTCTTGAATCAGTCTAGCAACCTCTTCCGGACTCATAAATTCGGACGGGGTCTCTGTAGACTGATTCGGCAATTCAGTTTGTGATTCCAAAGTTGGTGGTTTCACATTTTTCTTTTTTTCTTTTTGAAAAAAATGGTTTTCTCTGGAGATGATGACCTCTTAGGGGTCGACATTGCCGATGGCATCTCATCACTGTCCTAGTGTGATATAAAATCGGCAAATTCATCCCAGTCATCGATATCTTCTTTGATGAATTTATATTTTATTTTGGAAGATGATTTTGGTATAGCAGAGATTTCTTTTTTCCCAGAAACCTTCTGCTGTGTCTATAAGCTTTTTCAAAGGTTGTGAAATAAATCTTGATTTATCAGGTGGTTTACTTTTTACACCTGCCCTTTTTAATTTTGACAAAGCGCCTGAAGGTATTTTTGGTATTTGAATGGAGAGTTTGTCTCTTAATAAAAGATCAGGACTTTTTAGATTTTTTATTTTCTCTGAGCCTTGAGGGGAGGGGACAGAAGGAACGTCATCTTCGCTCATAGGCACATAGTCGTCACCCTCATAGGGTTCTGCTTGCTCCTGGTCTGGTTCGTCAGGAGTCTGCCCTGGATAAGTTTCCGGCAAGTCGGAACCTCGTCTGCTGGTGGGTGTTTTATCTGGAGTTGGCTCCATCCGTGAAGGGGGTGGTGGAAGTGGAATCACTCCTTCCTCTTCAGAGATGTGACCAAATGCCTCATTTGGCTCTGCAAGGGGTCGTGGGGGCCTATTCTCGAATTTCCGAGTTTTGGTCAGTTCCTCAAACTCTTTTAGCCAACCCTTCTCACGTAGGGTGAGGTTGTGGATGGCTCCTTTTTTTAGTTTCTCCTTGTGAACGGTGAAGGGTTGAGGCTCTTCTCTCTTCATCACCGATTTCACGATGTAATTTTGTGGAGACTGTTTTTCGACCACATAATAAGGCCCTTGAAATCTATTTCTTAATTTCTTGGTGGACCCGGGAGTTTGGTGATCTGTTCGAATGAACACAATCGAACCCTCCTCAAACTCTGGGCATTTCACCTTATGTGTTTGGTCATAATCTTGTTTTTTTCTTATATTGTCTTGGGCTGCAAGCTGTCTTGCAGACCACGATTCGGGTTGGTCTGCCAGGCCAGTTGGTAACAGTAGGTCGATTAGTCTCACGGCCTCCCGGTTGTGTACCAAGAAGTACGCAAGTTTCTCACGCACTATCTTGGATCGCAGCATTGTAACTGAATGTTACCTGGCTGAGATTCCTGTCCCAATTGTCTTGATACTTATTAATATACATAATTAGTTTTTGGGCCAAAGTTTTGTTTATTCTCTCCACTAAGCCGTTGGCTTGCGGTGAGAAGGGGTGGTCAGGTTTTGCTTCACCCCCTGTTTTGCCAACCAATCTGTCATGAAATGGTTTGCAAAATTAGTTCCGCGATCCGATATTAGAGTGTGTGGCACACCGTAGCGGCAGAAATACTCCAATAGAAAGTCCTTTGTAGGGCCGGCCTCAGCTGAGGGTAGAGCCTTTGTCTCGGCATAGCGTGTGGCATAATCCATGATGACCATGACATAGCGCATGCCCGAGTAGTCTCTTTAAAAGGACCCATCAGATTAGTGGATATCTTGTGAAAAGGCATTTCCGGGATTTCGATGGGGGCTAGAGGCGGCAAAGGTAAAGGTGCAGAAACCTTTTTTGTGGCGCAATCCTTGCAACTGCTGACATAATTTTTCACATCAGCATGCATCCGTGGCCACCAGAATCAAGTGGAAATTATGGCCCATGTTTTTAGAAATCCACCATGACCAGCAGTAGGGTCATCTTGGCATTCATATAACACCTTAGGTCGCAATTTTTCTGGAACCACCAGCCTGGGTTTCTTGCCTGAAGTAGGATTTCCCTTGATAAAGAGGCAATCTTGATGTATGAAAAACTCTTCTTCCTCTTCATCCTCTTCAAAGTCCTCCAGCACGCGGTCCAGGATTGATCTGTTGCTCCTCGATAAACTCATCCACTGAGATTGTCGAGCACAATGGTGGCAGTTTTTGCACACTCACCTCTTCGAAGGCATGAGCATCCCTTCCATCCGTGCCTTCACATCAGCAATTCGAGCACCAGGCAGGCTTACCACAGACACCTGGTCCCTGCTAACACCCTCTGGCACTAACCATCTGTCAATCCTTTTGACATTGCTGTCCCCCACCACAAGAACCGACCTACCCTCCTTTGGCAGAGCACCCTTTTTTGCTCTACCTCTGGGCTTTGCAGAAAGTGACCCACCTCCAGTATGCCCAACAACACTCCTGGAAAATAATTGGGGTGTGCTCTGCTTTGTTTGTAGACCATTAAACCTGTTGATAAGCTTTATTGGCTCAGAAGATGGCAGCTTTCTAGCTGTATGACCGGTTATAGCAATCTCCCACTTGGCACCACCACGCTTCAATGTCAGAGGAGTCACTACACTCTGGGTGAGACTAGCTTGGTTATGGAGATCTGACTCCACCAATCTTTCCTGCAACACACCAACCTCTGCATGTAGTCTGGACATCTCCTCTGCCAGTCTAACTACAGTTGCGCTACAGCTGCATTGAGACATTGTCTTTTTAGTCAAAAAGATAAAAGATAAAAATGGGAAAAATAGATAAAAATAAAATAAAAATAAGATCTAGGAAAAAGCAGTCATCTGTCGACGGTCAAAACTATCGATAGCATACAATTGATACTATTGCCCCTCCTTTTTTAACAATTGCCGTCCTTCGAGGGGGAAAAATTGGCTTGGATTCTAGGCCTAAATTGCGCGTGCCCCACAGAAAGTGTCCAAATATATCTGGATTTAGCAAAACGTAGTCCAAACTATGCACAGTAGGGAGCCCCACGACTTAAATATAGATTTAACAGTGTCCCCAACTACAAAAATCCAAAATATAACCAAAATTTCACTTTGCTACACGCAGCTCATCTAAAACACATCCACTCGCTCGAATACTCGAATTCAAACAAATTATGTGACTAAGAAATGCCGAGGGAAGTTTTGTAGACCACATGATGATTGGCAGGAGAATAAAACATTTGCAATGCGTCGTGAACAAGGGATAAATGGTAATTATCGATTTATATCTATAATTTTGCTGTTAAAATTGTCTCCAAATAGACTCTGAAATGGCATTGAATTCAACGTATTCAGTAAAGTTTGCAAACTGAAATAGAAGGTCCAAATGATCTTTCTGTATGCCCTCGTTACTAGGTAATGAGGACGGTGATGAGGAACTCTGCGAGCTGCCTCTCTTTGGGTGATTCATGGACTCCCGCAACAAACTAACTAAACCACCTAAACCACCTGCCTCTGCCCTGTTTAACTCATCTTGGGAACTTGCCTAAAACACTGACTAATCTCTCTTTTGCGAAACGACAAATGATCTATTTAAAAAAAATAAAACACAAATTGCTCACAATGGGATTCGAACCCAAACATGCCTACGTGCATCAGTCTTGAACTCCCGCAATAAACTGACTGAACCATTTGCTTCACCACATTTGCACGCCCTTCAAAAAACTTCCCTATAAAATTGAAAATCTATAACTTAAAAAAGCGACCCACAATCATGTTCATTTCTTAATTTATTATAAATCTTAATTTTTCTACATGTAATAAGAACCAGCAGAAGCAATCAAACCCCAAATAGCTTATGGACTAATGTCCATGCTTGGGGGTGGTCGGTATCTTCCTCATTCGTTAAGAATGGGGAGTGATGGGGAGACAATGCCCCCTTTAAAAAAAAAAAAAACAATTGTCGCCACATAAACAAAATCTGTGCAAAAGAAACCACTGTGTAACCCCAATATTGGCGTACTATTTTTGGATTTGGCATATTTATGTTAATTAAGACAGTGGTTTTCATCCCGATACCTCGCTGGATCAGTCTCTGTGCCTGGATTGTGCTTGATAGAACTTGTAGTAGTGCCCCCGGCGCTCCAACAGTTCATCGTGGGTGCCTGTCTCCACGATGTGACCTTGGTCAATGATGGCAATCATGTCGGCATCCTTGATAGTGGACAGGCGGTGGGCCACTGTGATGCACGTACGACTCTTTTGTGCCCTCTCTAGGGCCTCTTGAACAATCTTCAAAAATAAAATGTGTCAGAAATATGATCTATTCATATTTCTTTCAGTAGTCGTATGCCTCCAATTGTTTTTTAATTCAATTTTTATAATATGACCGTGCTGTTAACCATTCTCTTTTGTGCCCTCTCTAGGGCCTCTTGAACAATCTTCAAAAATAAAATGTGTCAGAAATATGATCTATTCATATTTCTTTCAGTAGTCGTATGCCTCCAATTGTTTTTTAATTCAATTTTTATAATATGACCGTGCTGTTAACTATTCTGATTGCGACTGAGTCTTACCTTTTCGCTCTCCGTGTCCAGCGCAGACGTGGCTTCGTCAAGAATCAGGATGCGGGGATTCCTGATGAGGGCCCTAGCGATGGCAACTCGCTGTTTCTGGCCACCGCTCAGCTGGGCTCCCTTGTCGCCTGCTTTCGTATTGTAACCCTGAAGTCATAGCCACGAATTGGAATTAAAGAATACGTGTAGCACCTATCAGAATCTACTATCAGTTCTAGAATTGGAATTGCCGACCACTATTCTTACACCAATTTCAATTTGGTTGATATCTGTGAAGCTTTTCTATATTGAACGTCATTTGTTTTTACCAAGGGCAGAGTGCTAATGAAGTTGTGGATGTTGGCGTTTTTAGCCGCCTCCATGATTTCGTCTATGGCAATGTCTCTAGTGTTGTCGCCGTACGCAATGTTCTCGGCGATGGTGCGGTCGAACAGGATTGGCTCCTGCGTCACGAGACCGATTCGACTGCGCAGCCACTGGATGTTCAGCTGGGTTGTGTCAACTCCATCCAGCGTCTGCCCAAACGATAGATTTATTAGAAATTGTAGACTGAACGGAGTGACCATTCTATTGAAATGCCCTGAGGAGAAGTAATGGACACCTTCTACAATTTTCACCACAAATGTTTCGCCATTATGACGCTCCCTATCGCTGCAATATGTAGCTGTGCAGATTGTCTGCTCAAGTATGCAGGAAAATATCAGGGTAAATCTCTTTGAAAGAACAAAAATTACGGGCCGAAGAAAACTTCCAAACATAGGATGAACAAATAAAGAGTAGTACACGCCAATGTATTCAAACAAGATAAGGGATGAGCGGAATCCTGGACGCAAAACCAAATTGGCGATACTCGATCTTCTAATATAATAATAGGAAACTATTATTTAAAATGAAGAAATTAAACCAGAATAACGTGGGAACTGACTACAGATAAGATGACAATGATACACATCCACAATTTTACCACATCCACATCTCCCGTGGAAAATTACTATTTATAATTAGCCAAGGTTGACAGTACCGGTTTCACGCAACACCACTTGCGATCATCAGCTGTCTCTAGGATAATGGCAATTTTGAAAATAAAATATAACTAGAGCACCTCGGACCTGAGCGCACGTACTGGATATACGACCAAATTCGAAGACTGCGAGACAAAGGAAAGCCAAATTTTATTTTATTTTCAAAATTGCCATCATCCTAGACAGCTGATGATCGCAAGTGGTGTTGCGTGAAACCGGTGAGGAGAACCAAGACGAAGTAAGATAACAAAGGTTATTTATTGCCGAATGTACAAAATGATAATTAAAGAATGAAACATAAAATCGAAAGGAGTGGTTTACATGATATTTGATGAAGTGTCGACGGTTCATTAGCTAACAGAAGAATGACTTTTTTCCGATCGACTTCTCCCCCTCATTCGCCCATCGTCTCCTCCTTCCGTCTCAATAGTCCAACAATCGATTCCACCATCGACTACTTTTCTCGGGGCAAGGGTCCTCTGTCCGCCCCACCGGTACTGTCTGTCTGTCTACCTTGGGTAATTATAAATAGTAATTTTCCACGAGTGATGTGGATGTAAATTTGTTGATGTGGATCGTTATCGTCTTATCTGTAATGTCAGTTCCCACGGTTTTCTAGTTTATTTTTTCATTAATAGTAAACTATTATTATATTAGAAGAGTTTCGCCAACTCTTATCGCCTTTTTGGGTTTGCGTCCAGGATCCCGCTCATCCCTATCTTATAGGATGAACAACCAAGTGAACGGAATTCTCAAAAATGCCAAAAGCCATTGCTTTCCTGCTCTCAATGACAAACGGTATGTTAAAAAAAAGGTGTACCTAAACATTCATTCAAATCTTCTGAAATAATTCATCAAATCGCATGATTTTTTTTACAATAGATAATAATATACGAACAAAACGATGTACTAGTATGAGGTAGGAGCCGATGATAGCAATTACTTAGAATTGGGGATTGCAGGACTACAATCAGAGGCTCGGCAAC
>JAQGBY010006362.1:0-13237 GCA_034698785.1 Mycogona germanica
AGCCAAAATTTTGTAAAGCTAGTTTTATTATGTTTTATTGAAAATTGAGATCCGTCGCTCCGTCGCTAGCGAGTTATTATGGTGTATTTTTATGCGATTTCATTGAACCGTTCTGAAATTTTACTCTGCACACCAAAATATAATCCTTAGTTTTATAATATAGGATTACTGATCAAACACATTGGATTTCCAGGAAACGGATCATCTTTAATTTATAAGTCTTTAATTGTGAAAAATGTTTTCCCGCAAGCGATACTTTCTCGTATACAATTACAATTAACAAAACGCGTTATCTTGTCACCTTGCTGAATTCAGGCAAGATTGTTGTTTTTTAATTATCGTAAACTTTCTCTGTTTAAAATTGTCCGTTCACCTTCAACAGCATTCATATTTCTAACCTTATTTAGTTAAACCATTTTAAGTCTCGTTGCACCTTTGCCCGAAAATCTGAAGTATAGGAATTATTTTAAAAAGGCGATCTTTAAAAAAAATTCTCAAATGTAGTTCTTTGAGCACCTTGCTCCGTAGTGTAATTTTCTCTATGTGCAGCAACTTAAAAAAATAATTTTAAATTTAAATTTGTTGCTTTTATAACGAAAATTAAATTCAAACACTGCTAATTATGCCACACAAGAATCGTTATTTAGTATTTTAAAAATGTTTCAAACATCCAAACAACACAGACGATATATTTTCTTAAAACGTAAACGATTCATTATTTAAAAAAATCATGGTTCATTTTTCGCATAATCTTAATAATTGCCATGTGAACCAATTGCAATTAATTACAATAACAGGACAAGATATAGTTTCTTTTCAGGTGTCGTCATATTAAACATATTTGACTTTGACATGTCAAACTAAATAAACGCCACTAAATGTTTAATTAAGTTCTTTAATTTTAAATGAGGTTGGAATTTCTTAAGTTTTTTATTTCCCAAACTGAAGTTGGATGCTAAATGTACTCAAGTTTAAAATTTGTCAACATTTTTAAAACATATATTCCACAATGAGAAAGATTTTGTCAGAACGTCTGTGTGATTTAATCGAGAACATTAATTTCGGGACAGACCGAACGAAACGAGACGAGACGAACACGAGTGGCGAACTCATCTGATAAACAATATTTTACTAATATTATTAATTTAATTAATTTATTATTAATCGCAATTACCAGTTCAATTAATAATAATAGTAAAATATTATTTATCAAACGAGTTCGCCACTCGTGATCGTCTCGTTTCGTTCGGTCTGTCCCGAAATTAATGCTCTCGAATAAATTCCACATACTGTACCAAACAATATTTTTAAAATTCCATTTTAAAACCGACAATTTTTCAATTTGTCAAGACAAATTTTTCTGCAAACAATATTATTGAGCATCGTCGATTATCAATACTGGGTATGGTTTCCCGACAAATCTTTGGCGCGAAGAAAAATCTTTATCACGATGAAAAATCTTCGGCTCGAAGGAAAATCTTCGGCGCTATGAAAAATCTTCGGCGCTATGAAAAATCTTCATCGCAAAGAAAAATCTTCATCGCAAAGAAAAATCTTCATCGCGAAGAAAAATCTTCGGCGCTATGAAAAATCTTCGGCGCTATGAAAAATCTTCGGCGCGAAGAAAAATCTTTATCACGATGAAAAATCTTCGGCTCGAAGGAAAATCTTCGGCGCTATGAAAAATCTTCGACGCTATGAAAAATCTTCGACGCTATGAAAAATCTTCGACGCTATGAAAAATCTTCGGAGATATGAAAAATCTTCATCGCGAAGAAAAATCTTCGGCGCGAAGAAAAATCTTCTGCGCGAAGAAAATCTTCGGCGCCCTATGATTGGCTGGTTTGATGACGTTCCACAACGTTCAAAAGCGAAACGTCACCAAATCAGCCAATCACAGGGCGCCGAAGATCGTCGGGAAACCATACCCGCAGGATGAACACCCGAATTCAGGTGTACTCATCATATGAGTACGGAATCCCGTCTGGGCAGTCCCTTGTTGTTGGAGCCATTCACCGATGGCGGCTGAATACAGAGGTCACACTGGACCAGGCCACACTCGTCGCACTTGGTGCATCGCAATGGCAGTCGATTGTCGGTGAAACCGTTTCGACGAACCGACTTCTTGCTTCCGTTGCAGTACTGACACAACACGAATTTATAACCACCGCATTTCATGCAAGGCTGATTCGCGTTGGCCCTCTGCAAAAGAGAAAGAAAAAATAAATCAACAAAAACACGTTTTTCGTATTAATTATGGGCGCAGTCCGCGCATTGAGATTTAAATGAATAATGTAATAATGTCGATTCGCGTAAAGTGATCGGGCGAATGAACGATATTTGGAATGATACTCCGTGTCGTTGGTTCCGTAAATTAAATACAGTGGAACGACAATTATTGGGTTGAGGTTATTTACGTATTGTAATCGGTGTGACCACTTCGCCAAACAAACGCACATAAGGAACTCGCAATCAGGTCAATTTTGAATTAAATTCACTGTAGTCAGCTTCACCCCCCTCTTGCTGCATAGGCACTATGTAGGGACATATTTTCATCAGTACCCCGGGTCCGAATAATCGAGAGCCCGCGCCGGGAATCGAACCCGGAACCGCCGAACCAGTCAGTCGCAATAACCTGAATTTGACCTTACGAAAGAAATTGGTGAATTAATATTACTTTTAGTTTCTTTAAATTTGTGAATCGGTGAGACCCAGAGTGGTGAAACTCGATTTTAAAAAATCTGTTTTAGTTTTGGACAGAAATGTAATCTTGTCATGTCAAACAATCGAAAGAAAATGTGACGGAAGGAAGTCAAAGCTTTTCCAACAGAACAAGTTTGGTACATGGAATAAGACGGTGACGATTCACATCGGACATCTATCTAACTTTTTTCGTCCGGTCTGTCCCGGACACAACCCCCATTTTTATTGAATATAATCTAAAAATTAAACTAGAAAATCGTGGGAACTGACGCTATATGTTCAGTTCAAAATTCAAGAGACGTAACCTCATTCAGGCGTAGGATCTCTCGATCGTCTTTTAATAATTTAAAAAAATTGAGATTAAAGTTAGGTACCTTGTAGCGTCTCAAAATCTTTCTGAGTCTGCCCAGTTCGTTCAGGTTCTCAATGACATCGCAATCCTGAAAAAGAAACAGTGCTAGTTTTAACGTAAAATGTAACTCGATAATTTCAAAGTATGTAGAGGTGACCATCTTGTCCATCTTTTGGAGATCACTAATGAAGGGTTGATTCAAAGAACACGATTCGAAGAATTAAGGCGTCGAGATCGTCGAATTAATACAATTCGGCAATCACGTCACCGTTCTTGATAGATATCTCGTCCAGAGATTCACCCTTTATTATTAACTACAGAAGTTTTCAAGATGGATATCTTAACTTGTATTTCTTCAATCTTTTTTTGATCTTAAGATTCCTCCAGGATCATGACTATAAAGTCGGGACAGAGTACTCGTGTCTCAAAATGAATTGTTTCACCTTTGTATTTTTGTAGTGTGATTTACTAAAATCGCCCACTCGTCAATACTGATTGTCGCAAGATCCACGGCATTCAAAATCGCTCACCCCAAGATAGTGTCCCTCGACGAAGACCTGAGGCACGGCTGTGGCCAGCTCGTCCGGAAGTCGTTCCAGCAGCTCCCTCTGGAATGCCCGACACTTGAAGATGTCCCGCTCCTCGAAGGGCACCAGCAGCGTAGACAAGATGGCCTTGACCTTCAGACACTTCTGCAAGGTCTCGCGGACAATGCCGGTGGTGGTGGTGTAGACGACCACTTTGCTCGTCTCCTGTTGATGGAAGCTCTGCAAAAAAAAATTAAAAAAAATGGCGGAAAAACGTTTAACAATGTTTTGTGGATTTTCCACAAGAATATGCACAGGCTATAAATTTGTCACGGTTAAGTGGGCAGGCGAACGCAATAGTAAACATCAGTTCGGCAACTCTCTTTAACATGTGGTTATTGTAATGTGTTGTAATGTGTTGTAATGCTCAAGACAGAAATCTTTTCTTCCGTGCGTTATTGCGCGCAATAAAGGCATCAACAGTGTCAATCTTTGATCACGAATGATTTACTTAGAAAGTGGTAATGAACTCGTCTGTAAAATATAATGCCCTGTCAAGAAAATGTTTGGTGTAAGCGACGTACATAACTTTATACTACAAGATATCGTAATTAAAATTTCATATTATTACAATTTCTAATCGTCTATCATGCTATGTTGGATTGTGCCTGGATCTGTGCTTCGAGATCTACCGTATGGCTCTGAATCTCTGACCAGGTAAGAAAGAAATTTTGTCACCTTTCCAAATTACTAGCTGTCAAGTGTCTACGACTTCTGGTTCGAAATTAATACCACGTTGGGGCGTTGGTTTCAATAAGTTTATATTATAAAACAGAGGTTTCTATTTGCGTGTTCGGAAATAAACTTTCGAACGGGAAAACGAAATTGAATGAAATCTTACATACCGTTAGTACACCACTACAATTCGCTAGCCACGGAATATCAGATCTCAATTGTCAATATTACATAATAAAACAAGCGTTTCCAAATTTTGGATAATCTTCCTTTCGCTCTTCAAACTTGAAAAATGGTGTCTCCACATGAAAAGCATGACGTCGTCGATTTCACGAGACAACCAAGTAAACCAGATAACAGTTCCAACCAAACGTACACTATACACATACTATTACCGGAATAATATTGTCAATATAAAAATAAAATAAACTAAGAGTATTAAAAAACATAAAATAATCAAAAATACTTTTTCAATTTGACATCAATAAATGTCAAACGATTGAAAATCCAAATTTTTAAATATAAAAAAACATGTTGAGGCACCACTGCATGACATCATTATACAGCATACACGTGAAAAATCAGTTACTTCACATTTAAGGTATGCGTTTATCGCGTGTCATCGTGTAAACGTAAAATAGCCGGTAACTTTAAACAATTCATTTTTTATTTCATTGGTGGTTACTGTAACCTCAAGCAAAGCCGGACACCCCTCTTGTGGTTAATAAGATTCGAGCATGTGACTTATATCACTCGTGATGGAACACGATCTCAAAAGACAATTTGCCCTAATCTCAAGCACAATTGAAATTTATCAAGCAACTTGAAGCATAAAATGAAAGTATGAAATTAACCTGAAGCATGCTTACAGTGTAACTAGGGTATTACTCGATCAGCAGCTCCACAATCAAGTTCCAATCACACTGAAAGGTGAAGGTAACTTTGAATACGGGAGACACTAATCTCTCGCTGGGCGTCACCTTTAGTGATATCGTTCACATCGGGCGTCACCTTCTATCGATACCGAACCGCATGATTCTTCGATATCACCTGCAAAACGCAATCTGGAAGATTCGGATGTCGTCGAGCGCTGCCGCATTTTGCTTGACATGACACAGCAGGACTCGTCGAGGCGACGCGAAATGCCATCCTCCATCCTCGACTTGCTCGGATCCTCGCCAGCTATATTGTAAACACTAGGTAGGGCGTGACAGCAGCGCACTCAAGCGGCACAAGGTGAAATTATTTGTGAGTGATCGGATACCCGGTGTATTTTTTTATTCCTACGCGAACTTTCTGTCTGCGCAGACTGCAGAGTTTGCGAAATTGGTGTTTTATTACGAGTGAAAACAAAATGCTCGTCTTTCGCGATCATTTTTCAAAAACCAGATTCAGGAATGTGCTGAAGAAGATGCACGACGAAGTGTCGAATTATACTTTTGATGGTATCATGGTTTAAAACTAAAGTTACCTATAGCTACCGTGAGTTCCCTACTCACTCTGAATTACTAAAACTATTCAATATATCGAGAACTAACAAACGAGTACATTCTATAATTAAAAAGTAATGTTGAAGAGTCCAGTGAGGTTTCAGTGTTTTTATAAGTTCAATAGTTTTTTCCCCAATCCCATATAAAACAAGAAGGATACCCGGTTTTGCCTGGGTTTACAGAAAGCACCAATGAAATAAAAAATTAATTGTTTAAATTTACCGGCTATTTTACGTTTGAACGATGACACGCTGATTTTTCACGTGCTATACTCTGTAATGACGTCATGCAGTGGTGCCTCAACATGTTTCTTTTTTATATTTAAAAATTTGGATTTTCAATCGTTTGACATTTATTATGTTAAATTGAAAAAGACTCATTTAAAAAACATCTATTTGATTATTTTATGTTTTTTATATTGTCGTTTTATTTTATTTTTATATTAAAAATATTATTCCGATAATAGTATGTGTATAGTGTATGTGGTGTGTTTGGTTGGAACCCTTATGTGATAACTTGGTTGTCTCGTGAAATCGACGACGTCATGCTTTTGATGTGGATACGCCATTTTTTATGTTTGAAGCGAAAGGGAGATTATCCAAAATGTGGTAACGCCTTTTTTATTATGTTATATTGAAAATAGAAATCCTTCGCTCCGTCGCTAGCGAATTATGATGGTTTAGTTAGTGCATGCTCATTTTTATGCGATTTCATGGATCCGTTCGAGAGTTAGTCTCCGGACACCAAAATCCATTTCTTAGTTTTATAATATAGGATTACTCAACTGAAAACTCTAAAATCTGTATCTCTATTTTGCAATATTAGACTATTTATGGGAATTAAAATAATGCGCATTCCTTTTCCTTCTCTATAACGCCAAGTCACTGAATAAAACATAAACGGATGAGCAATCAAGCGGTAGCGGAAGTGAAAAAAGCGATATCAAATACGCTCGGCAAATATAACTATTGTTGCCCAAAATGCTGGCAATCACTGATTGCCGCAGTGCTATGCGGGATTGCGAGATTCTTGGGGGTAGCAACAATCGATGCGGCTCAACGTATTTAACATAATCAATCCGATTTATTTTCTTTTCCATTTTTATCCCAGTTTAACTGTATACAATTTAGTCATGTCACCATTGGTCACCCAACCAACTTTAAAAACAAAAAAAGCTTTGCTTCTTTAATCTCGCAAAGTCACGACTCAAGTGCAACTGGGAACGCCACAGCGTGAACAACTACCTCAGGAAACGACATTTTAGACACTCCACATTTCTCTTTGATATCTTTCAGTAGGTCAATTCTAATTTTACAAAGACTAAAAAACTATCTGAGAGTGCGCTTGTTTGTCATTCGTTTGACGACGTTCTTCTGATGTTTATGTTTATATACGTTGATGCTGAGATATGTCGTTACGTAGAACTATCGCTCGTAGACGGAATTACACACTTTTCGCTAACCTGCCAAAAGGTGGCGGTTCCATTTGACTGCGGCTGATAAAAACAGACATGTATAGTTCTTGACTTTGAATAGTTGACGTACAGTAGTGGGAAATGGTTTTCGATACAATCACGTACGCTACCTGTACAAGCGTGACAAACTTGACCATGAAATAGCGTAATTTCGGTGCTGAAAAATGAAATTCTGCTTAACGAAATTGTATAGTCCGTAAATTTTGATCAGTTTCTCTCACGATTATTCGCTTTTTCTTTTTAGAAATTGCTGGGAAAATCACTGAATTGGCACCACATTGTAAGAAACGAAAATCCTGTCTGATTTTTTTATTTTGTAAAAGTACAAGCAGTCTCAGTTGAATAGACCAAAAGAAATCACATTGTTTGGGGATTCGCTTAATGGCCGCGGAGAGCAGCCAATAACGATTATTCGTGATTAATAATTAATATTTTTTAAAAAAATATCTTTCTCAGTCAAATGACATTTCTCCTCAACAAATTTGAGTCCCCTAAAATTGAGGCGACCTAAAAATAAAAACAGCACATGGGCACGTACCATTGAAGAATTTTATTCAATAACAATAATGTGCAATAATGGCTTTGCCTAGGTATACAGTAACCACCAATGAAATGAAAAATTAATGACATTTCTCCTCAACAAATTTGAGTCCTCTAAAATTGAGGCGACTTAAAAATAGAAACAGCACATGGGCACGTACCATTGAAGAATATATTCAATAACCAGAATGTTACCCGGCTTTGCCTAGGTATACAGTAACCACCAATGAAATAAAAAATTAATTGTTTAAATTTACCGGCTATTTTACGTTTACACGATGACACGCGATAAACGCAAACGTTATATGTGAAGTAACTGAATTTTCACGTGCTCTCTGTAATAACGTCATGCAGTGGTGCCTTAACATGTTTTTTATATTTAATAATTTTGATTTTCAATCGTTTGACAATTATTATGTAATTATGATTAATTATAATTATAATATAAATATAATATAAATATAATATAATTAATATAATTATTATGAAAAATGTTTTTTAATATTGTTATTTTATTTTTATATTGAAAATTATTCCGGTAATAGTATGTGGTATGATGTGTTTGGTTGGAACTGTTATCTGGTTTGCTTGGTTGTCTCGTGAAATCGACGACTTTTGATGTGGAGACGCCATTTTTTAAGTTTGAAGCGAAAGGGAGATTAGCCAGAATTTGGTAAGGGATATTTTAATAGTAAATATTGAAAATTGAGATCAGATATTCCGCCGCTAATGAATTATAATGGTTTACTAACTGTATGGTAATTTTTATGCAATTTCATTGAGCCGTTCGTGAGTTAGTCTCCGGACATGAAAATCAAAATCTCTGTTTCATAATATAGGATAGCACCGATGTTGCACAATTTTTTGGTACCACTTTTGTTCTTAAAAATGGTACTATGTTCTGATTATTTGCTTTTTAACCAAAACAAAATCATCTATCAGTAAAAAAAATACCAATTACGTTTTGCAATGTAAAGTCAGTAAGCGTCGCCTTCCAACGCAACTTGACCTACAACAGACATGTCAAAATGACACAATCATTGAGATTTACATCATACGTTGTTGTTGAGCTTACAAACGTGTGTACAGTCACCATCAGTAATTTATATGCCACTAAACTGTCGGCACACTTAGTAGGGGACAGGTCCTGGAGGCACCAAACTCGACGACGTCTGATACAAGGTTGCCCCCTTACAATCGCAAGGTCACGAAACATTTCCACTAATTTTTTACTCCTGACCAGAATATTTTGAACAAGGAAAAACCATGCAATAAAACCGCACGCTTCAGACACAACAAACACCTGCCAACACAATTCGCTGTCAATGTCAAGAGCCAAGAGCAGGCAACAAAACTGTGCCGAAAGACATTGAGGAATCCTGTTAAGAATATTATTATTAGACCTTGCCCCCACCACCCATGTGGTGCCATCTTAAAATCTTGCTACATTGGGTCGAGCACTTGATTGAAACGATTTAGTTCAGCAACTTTCTGACAAGGTAACGCAATAATAGTTTTCAGTTCAATAATTCATGTTCAATCTAGTGCCAACAAAGAAAAACCTGAACTAGTTTTATCGAACCATATTCACTTTTTAAATTGGATTATGGCATTCTACACGCACCAAATAAGCCACCAGGCAAACAATAAAAAAACCATGATTGAATCGTACGAAGAAGGTCAAAACATATATTTGATTCATCTCGAGCGTCACCAAATTGGAATTTCAAAAATATAAAAATTGCAACTGCCGCCAGTCATACTTGATCAAACGTCACCAAATTAGACCCAATTAGACGGCGTGACAGCAAAAATAAAAACAATTAAAAAAATACGCCTCGCTTATACAGAGTAGTATGTAATATTTGCCGGATATGATTCGACACGCATTTCATCACTAACCGCACAAAGTAAATCATCCATTTAAAAGACTTGTCGCATTGAGTGTGACCAAATGTTTTTCTAGTTTCTTTTTAGTGGACCGCTCGAACGCCAATGATCCGTAATTTCCAAATGAACGCGTGACCTTTGAATTAAAAAAAAATTGAGATGCTCGCTGTTGTACACAACATGACAATGCAATGATCATTCCAAACCCATCCATCGAATAAACGAGCATAAACGATTGTAACACTTTCCGAAGGGAACATTAAATTTCACAACGCCGCCACATGACTATTTTGTTGAATCAAAATTGTTATCGTTACAATAAAGTTTAGATTTTAAAGTAAAGCAATCCTTTGGATAGACTTGCTTCCTACAACAAATTACATGTACCTCATTAACGAGTACAAATTATTTTTTTAAATTGTGCCAGGAACCGATACCGTAACCTATATTGTAATCATGAAAAACTACTATTAAATGTTTTTCTTTATGCGTTATTTTGCGTTTATTTACGAACGGCTTAACGCAATAAAATAAAATTTGGGCTGTAGATAGTTCCACAAATTTGTAGTCGAGTACAAATTATTTCAAATCTAAATTTTACGTATTTCACGAGATATAGGTCGTTGAAGTTTTAAGAATTGCCGGAAAATTCAAATATGGCGTCTTCACTTGATCAAAATGGCGCTGAACATTCGAGCGCCAACCACGTGCTACCAGTGATGCCAACTAGATCCCGAATTTCGAATTACATTTGTATTATTCAATTAATACCACCGAGTACTATTTCACAAAATAGGAAGAAAATACATTTCCGTTATGAAGAAATTAGATGTTTAAATTGTCAACGTTAGGAAATCTTTGGAAAAGCGGACAAATTTATCGATATCTTGCACTAAACTACGGCATCCTTAGTAGTGTCCAGATTGATGAACTACCGTTTCCGGTGTACACTTTCGAAATGCCATCAAAATAGGGAGAATCCGCTATACGTTTTTCCAGAAAAATTCTCCTATGGGTACCTGCTTCTGGATGAGTTTTAGTTTGTTTGTTTTCGCTTTGTCGAATCACGATTTTACGAACCGCTGCTCCCGTATGATGGGCGCGTTCTGAATTAGGTGACACGTGCACACATAGTCAAACAAACAAACAAACAAAACGTTTAGAGCAACAGTGATACACGCTCGTAACGCATCACCAACTGAACTACGAGCACCTCAATTAGTTATATTACATTACTGGTGATGTCATGGACCAGACTCATAGATGCTACTTTCCATTGACCTTGAAAAATACTGCCAATCATCTCTGACCTCCGCGCAGTCTTCTAGGTCATCGCTAAATTAAATGCATGGGAAATATGTGGATGCGGTAGCGAAATGTGTACTTATTTGGGCGACCACATGCATTTATCGTGTTACATTATCCGATATGATGTTGGTCAGAGCTGACACATTATACTCGTGAAATTAAAAAAAAAAAAACATTATTCTCATAAATACATGTATTATAGACATATGGAATTCAAAAAGAAAAGTGCTTGCGGATGTATCACTCTACGTGACCTAGCCGTATCAGACTTAAAAAGAATCTTGTTTTCTGATAATTTATGAGTTTTTTTTATTTATAGTGATTATTATTAGTGATATTTATTATCCGCTTCCAACAATTATAAAAACACAAATCTATATTATAATCCTAAATGCCCGCTTTTTAAATTTCATTTTTTAAATCTCTGTTGCCACATAAGTGTACAAACACGGGACAGCGCCATGGAAAATCGACGACGAGCTGTTGTCGATTTTCTGATAAAACTGAATAATTTCTGAATAAACTGAATTAATTTTATGAAACGTACATTAAAATACATCAATCTTATAAACGACTCAACTTAACGATATGAAGAGTTACAGATGATATAATCCTACCATATTAATCACTTAACGATATATTTAGCAAAATAAGTTCGGGGACTTTAGTTTGTCGCTCTTGGTCAGTGCACCATCTACCGGTATCCCCTATTTTCTCGGAATGGACCTCTCCCACCTTATGCCTGCTAACCCCCTTTTTTCGATTTTCCTTTCTTTGTCATTATTCGGAATTGCGTATTAGCAAAACCACCCCACAAATACAACTGATGAGAGGAGAAATAGGCTCTCCTGAAAACGCTATTGAAAGCTGTAGGTAAGGTCTCGAAATCAGGCCTGTTTCTAAATCTTTTTAGGGGTTTGACGAAGGAATAAGGGCGATGTCTTTCAAAGTACGTTTCACAAAATGCAGTTTATTATTTTTAGTTATGGACCTTCACCAGCTCTTCGTCGATTTTCCACGGATCTGTCCCGTGTTTGTACTTTTACATCGATTTTTTTAAAACATATTTTTCGTGTGTGGTTATTTTAAGGCACTGCCTTTAATAGCCATCACTCGATTCAAGTGCCTTATCTTGAATAAATTTTGAGCTGAAGTGAGTGCCTCAAATTTGTAGTCGAGCGCAACTTATTTCAGATTTGGATTTTGCGTATTTCTCGAGAAATCAGTCTTTTAAAGTTCTTTTTTTAAATCGGCGCTTCATCAGAAAATTTAAACATGGCGTCGCCACTTGTCCAAAATGGCGCTGTCGCTATCACGTGCCACCAATGCTGCCACTCATATTTCCATATTTTCTATTTGTAAATCGTTTAACACCTGATACAGCTATTTAACAAATTCGGAATAAAATACCTTTGTGTTTTTAAACAGATTAGCCATTTAAATTGTCAAGCGTTTGATAGAACTATAAAATAAATTAAAAACCTGTATCTAAACGTCATTGCTATCGCAAGCAAGAAAACGGGGGGTTTGTTAAACGAACTTTTTACCGGCAATAAAATCGCGCAAAATTGCATAAACTGTAGAAAGCGTTGATTATCAACAAATCGACTACACAAATATTTTCGTTTCGAATTGAGGTCGGACCTCGCAAAGTGATTTTGCGATTTATAAAATAATTCCAGCAATATTCGATCAATTACTAAGAAAACGTGTGTGCAACGTTATATGCGTAAGTCAATAGTAACATTAAAGCGTTACCAAATGACCATCACAGATAAGTTATGGATTTTTTTGCTGATGGTTCCCCCCGATGCAAACATCTGAATTTGATCGAAGAATGTCAATGACATTCTGCAGTGCCGAGCAACTGGGATGGGCCAAGTAGGTCAAGAATTTGGGCTGACGCGCATTTCTAATGTGCCTAGGTAGACACTTGCGGACATCGGAAACACTAAAAAAAGTTAATTTTTATCGACGTAAACTGTTGACTTTAAACAATCGCATCCTCATTTGCTAAGTGGCGTGAATACGGGTATGTGTTTGATACAACATACGCAATAGAAAAGTTGGTGGATTCACTGCTTGTAAATCGTAGAACTTTAAAAGAAATAAAATAAAATATTCATAATAAATTCATAATGAATAGGGGTTGTCTCCGGGACAGCACCGGACGAAAAAAGACGACCAGAGTCGGCGAGAAACTCTCAAATAAAATAAT
>JAQGBY010006363.1:0-13236 GCA_034698785.1 Mycogona germanica
CCCGGGGGGCCGACATGAACCTGCCAAAGGACAGCGTCTACGATCTCACCATTTGGATTATTGGCAAGTGACTGAGACTTGACTTTCTTGACTTGTGAGAGTCTGCGTAGAAGAACCGTTATAATTTGGGGAATGTTTCGAATATTTACGATCCACAGAATCCATATTTGCTAGCAGTAAGCACGCTTCAGAATAAAATTAAGTTTTAGATTTATAATTTTTCGGAACTTGGTTATTATATTTAAAATGTAACTGGAGAATCGATTGGATAAGTGATTATAATGAAGTGATCCTTTTTCATTAAAAAATAACGTTACCAAAATGCGTCATAATTTGCATTTGTTGAAATATTATTTTCATTTCCATAATGCACCTTAATGTTAAGTTTGTTTTTGAACGTTTTCACATTTTAGGGGTCATTATGATGACAATGTCTTTGTTCCTGTCTGCGAGAATGGGTATCTACCAAGAGTCCCTGTCCTTGGAGTATGGCAAGAATCCGAGAGAGGCGCTGTTCTTTTCGGTGAGCCAGTCGTTTTAATTTTCAATATTGGTTAGTTGTAGGATTAATTTTGACGTCAAATCGGGGGGCTTCACATTTCGGAGTCATGTAAATTTCACTTCAAATCTCCTAAATATACATGAATTCACATGCATAATCAAATATTAAATTTTTGTCGTAGCATGCGCTTCCATTGCCCGGTTTCTTAATCCTGGGAAAGGATATCTACAACCACGCTTTGATCTTCAACAATTCTGGTAAATATGGTTGCGTTGTTAACTTATTAAAAATAGAATCACTCGTTGAAAGTGTGATTTGCAGGCGAAATATTAACTCATGTATTTGAATTTGTTAAGAATGCGAAACCTGATTAAAATTTACAAAGAGGTGTGACAGAAAAGTTGTTGAGCGACTTCCACAACACGTAATGAGTTATGCATTTATTTTTAATTGATGCGACCAAATATTAAATGCAATTCCGTATTTTTCTTTTTCAGAGCTTATGGTGTTTCCATTCCTTAGCGTTCTGGTACCGAAAATGTGGGTTTACCTATTGGCCAACGTGGTGACGAAATATCCTTTTTGCGGTAATGCATTTCAGGGAGGGCAATACGTAATAGTCTAATATTCCATTAGATATAGTTTTGTGAATGCTGAAGAACCAAGTTATAAAGGTTTGTTTGCAAATTTCATGTTTATCCTTGACTGAACTGCTCTCCACCTATGTGTGTTCAATCTCTGCCTTCGTTCTGTCGTCTGAGTGCTCTTCGCTGACGGTGACTCTCGCCGTGACGCTGCGTAAATTCGTCAGCCTCATGCTGTCCATCGTCTACTTCAACAACCCGTTCACCCAGGTGCATTGGGTGGGCGCCGTCCTCGTCTTCATCGGCACTCTGGCCTTTACAGAGGTCGTTACGGTACCAAAGTTTATCCAGCGGCGGACCAAGGCGGCCTTAGTCACAAAGACGCTAAAGACCCAGTAAAAGTAACAGCTGATCACATTCTCTCATCACTTCTGCTTTCGTCGACCGGCGGACACTTATTTATTTTTCTCCGTAAGTCTATTGCGAATTTGTTCCCCCTCAAAGTCACGATCGACGTGTCGAGTCTACTAGTAAGACTTTCACTTAAAACTAATATTCATTCCAGGGGCAGCGAAGTTAGGACAAATTAAAATTTATCTGTCATTTATTTACAGTTCTTTCTTTCGGAGCGATATGTCTTTTAAAAAAATATATGTTGCATGGAATTGGTGCCTTACTGGCCAGGTATTTATTATTTTACAGCGCTTCGAAGTATTGAAAGGAAATAAATGTACAGTTAGATTTGACTTGTCCAAAGCTGCACAGAAGGCGTAATTTTTACCCTTTGCCCAAGAAACATTTCCGAAATTTTTTTCGTATACCGAGATTCCGGACGGGCTTTTATCGCGGTATAATATTATACTAACCGCCGCTCTGTGAAAAAATTCACTTAAAACGCGAAATGAAGCAATCATTCCAAAAAACGAACGTTTGACATTCGAAAAAAAATCCCTCTCCACAAACTCGTCCAATTTCTATAAATTCCCCTTCACCTTGAAAAGATGTTCTCAGATATTTTCTCCCTTACACAAAGAAACGACCATAAGGGTCAAATTATTTGTCACTTAAACAGTTTCATTGACCTATCGCTATTTCACTACGTCCACCACTGAACAGTTACTTAATGCAGTTACTGCAAATATTTTTGCGAGTGCTGCACTCAAAACTAATAAATTTAAACCCTATTCATTCCAAACTTCTCGATAGACAGTCAAAAATGACATTGAACTAAGTGCTCCTATATTCAGCCTACCTTTTCTCTGGGAAATATCCCCCGATAATATTATTAATGTTTGATTGAATATGTAATTCCGACCGCTGGATGCATATTTCGTTGTTTCCTGTCTTTGAGATTGCAGGTGTCTCACTCCAATTTACAATAGCCAATTCATTCCAAAGCCCGCGATCAATAAGAGATTGAAATCCACGCAACCCGGTATTTTTTTCTCAATATTTCACAAAATATTTGTATTGTTGCACTCTTAAAATGGCACTCGCGGTAATCTAACTGTGCACACAAAGGACTAAGTCCAGTGTCATGTCTATCGTCCCGTCAAACAATTCAGTTAGCTATGCACATTTGTCAAAACTAGGAAACAAAATGAAAAAAAGAAAGAATTTTTAACGAATAGGTTTATTGCGTTATGTTCTGTCTAAATATACTCGCAGATGAGATTTCAGTTTCGTTCAAAACCAATTGCGTCCAGTTAAAAAATATTAATTTATCTGAACCAATACAGGTTTAGAAACTCAGTATATCGTCACAGAATTGAGTTTGGAGATTAATATTCTTTACCAAATGGCATTGTAAATGGAAAAACTGACATTCATTTTAGAATGAATTTTACGCCAAATTCAAAACTATCAAAATGATGTGTAGTGCATGTGACTTGAGTCACGGATATAAATTTTCCCTGTAGCGTTATGCAGTTATCTAAGTAAACATTGAGTTGATCAGCTAAATATGCACTTAATTTTTAAAAGATTAAGTGGGTTCGTGCAAGATATACATTCGATCGCATGTGTGCGGAATTCTTAATTATATTTTGCGAACTTCCATCGTCACAAACGACGCCAGTTGGTCCTGTGACGTCAAATTGAGTTTTTAACTCAAATCCAGAATGAATATGTTTATTTGAATATTTTTCTGACAGAAAGTTCAACAACGAAAGCATTATTGGTCGTGTAGTCAACATATTTCCTTAAAAACTATCAGTTTTTTGTGATTTAATTTAAGTATTCTTCAGCATGACCTGTCGATACTTTTTTTTTAGTAAACATTATTTCAGCAAATCTGGCGAATGTAAATTAAATTTTGATAGGGATTCTGTTTCACTGAGTTTATGGTTTATAAGATTTGACATCCTTCCTTTGCTCTCTTACCAACAAAAAGAAATATCAAACGAAACTACAACTTTCCCTTGCCCTTGGTGTTGCACCAACAATAACAGCTTTTAATAACGTGTGGTCAGAAACTTAAAAATCCTATTAGATAGCTAGAGCTGAGTTGTGAAACAAACTACAACAAAACTAGTTCTCGCTTTCCAAACCGAACCGTTCAAGGTAGGGTCAGATGGGAGAATTTTCAAAAACAATGCACATTCCAAACATCTACAATAAAATGCCATTTACTGAATATCAAATAATGAAGTCTGAAAGAATACATGTATACAGAAAATATATATATATTTATAGAGGTTTTCAATATTTGAATGTAACTGATGAAAGATAAATTTAGTGGTCAAAAGACTAAGCTATTTAGAAATGATATGCCATCGGTATGCTGCTGCGAACAAGTATTAAATTTAAATTTTGATGGGATTACGGTTTATAAATCTTGCCTTCGATGGTTCGGGTTGTTTTTTCTCAAAAACGTATACAGAATCGGACCAAATCAAAGTTGTATTTCGAGGGCGAATTTGTCTTCCCCCAATGAGACCCCCACAATTGCATTTGTGCTAAGAGTCAAGATTTCTAGTCTTAGGTAAAACTGCAAATCTGTCTCGCAGTTGGTCCAAACAGTTTGTTCCAGTTTTTGTAGTCGAGAGAATTTGAACCCCCGGTGTAAGAGATTTATGTGGCCATATTTGTCCCCGATTCAGACAAACATTTTTAGTTACCTTTTTCTACACAATTTTATGCGCTCTCTGTGACCATCCTCCTCCTCCCCCCTAACGAAAATTTGACCTGTAAACCAGTGAATTGACTCTTAAAGAGTCGACTATATTTTGTATTTGTTATGTTTAGATATCTATTTATCGTTGCCTGTGCATATTGTACATTATATAATAACTTTTATTATTATTGTACATGACCATATATATATATTGCTCATACTTAGGAAGGGGGACAAGGTGCAAAAAGAAAATAACGGCGATTTGCAAATGTAAGATTTTGTGAATATGTGCGGTGTCTGTGCTATGTAAATAATTGTTAATAATTACGTGCGTATAAGACGTTTTTGCGAAAGTTTTTGTCGGATAAAAAATATCCGGCATTTTGTATTCCATTGTTTTGTCTCGGTAATAAAAACGTTAATAATGCTCCATTTATTTGGATTCATCGGGTCACTTGATGTGTTTAGTTTAATCACCATTTCTGTTTGCTAAATCAGTAAGCGTGCGTGTAGAAGTTAGTCTTGATCTTTTAACTTTGAGAACTTGTCAAAAGTCTTTTCTGGATGTTATATTTTATATTTGAAAAAATACTATTAATTTTTATCTTGTAATAAACAAGTTTAATGCCATTGTTGGGGATGTGCGGCACTACATAATTCACATTAAATTACTCCTCCATTTGCTGTTTTAACTTTCTACCGGCGTGTAATAATGGTCGAAAATGATACAAAATGTATCTTTTTCATATTTGTTTTTTAAATGGTAAAAGAGCACATGATTTAATATATTGAATATCCAGTGGTTTGCTGACAACAGAGTGACCAGTCTGATATTTCTACACGTTCGATAATCTCAAGGATTAAATAGTTATTTCGTATTTAAGCTCTCATGTCTACTACTAAAAGTAAAAATTGTTTGGGTTTGTAGTATTCGTTTTTGGCGCGCGAAGTAACAGTGTGGTTCTTTGTGCTGCCGTTAGGTGGCAGCGGCGTTCTCGCTGTCTTTCCATAGAGCTATACAGATTGCAAAATTTACATTTTCCCTCTCTTCGTAGCAGTAAATTGGGTCTATGACTAGCCAGATTGCAATAAACGAAAGTGGACGATACAATATTCTTGTTATTCATATGACGATCGCTTTCATAAAATGCTCAAAAGGTTTATTCGTCTGCGAAATAGGAGGCGAAATTTCTGTTAATGTCTGTCGGTTTTTGCAAATGTTCAAGCGTTCTATAAAAATCAATAAATCATTTTTTATTGTGCTGCCACCTGCCGTACAATAAAAGCTCACTGACTCACTCAATTAAAATGGCCGATCTCGAAGATGAAGATGTAGATTTGGAGGTAGTTTGGGATCTTTTTCACTTTTAAGCTGTTAATCATACATATTTTGTTGAATGTTTTCGAAAAAGGATCAGTTCAAGGGTGTATAAATCACAGAATATCAATTTGTTGCAGCACTCTGAGCTTTATCGGCATTCGCGAGAGGGTGGATTTGGTTCTGCAAGTGACCATTGCCCCTACGAAGCAGGCCTAACTCATCAAACTTCGCCACAAACTTCGATAAACTCGGTAAGAACTAGTGCCGATATTTAATAATTTCTATAGTTTGACCCAACGACATCCATTCCTTTGACTAATTTTAGAAGTCGGCTGAGGTCCTCGCATTCCAATGCTTTTTGTTAATAAAATCAGTACAGTACATCTAGGCTCTGTCATTGACCCCCTTGTCTACTCCCTTTACTTTAATGACTCCTGTGATGGAATTACCTCCCACTTCCATCTTTATGCAGATGACACTACCTTGATCCGCTCCATCTCTTCACACGAGGACAGTCTCTCCAAACTGACCTCGACCTGTTCCTTGCTTGGTGTGACATCTGGCTACTCCGTGTCAACTATAAAAAGACCTTTAGCATGTCAATCATCCGTAAACACCCTATCAATCAATCCACTTTCTGTTACAGGGCTGATGGCCAACCATTGACCAAAGTGTCCTCCCTCAAGTCACTTGGTGTCCTGCTTGACTCACGTTGGACATGGGCTCCACACATAGCAGACCTTATCAAACGAGCTGGTCAAACCATGCAGTTCTCCTTCTCTGTCCTTCGCTCTGATGACCCCTCCTGCCGCCTTGCTGCTTACCGCACCCTCGTGCGTCCCTCCCTAGAATACGCCTCCGCTGTCTGGGACTCCCACCAGGAAAACCTTATCGCCCCATTAGAAGGCCTTCAAACCAGACATATCCTGCGTGACTATAGCCATAACTCCTGCATCACTAAGGCAGTCATAGATCCCGCTCCTTTCCACTCGGCGAAGGGAACATCGACTCCAGCTGCTCTTCTCAATCGAACGCCACCTCTCCAACTTCTTCACCCTGGCCAAAAGGCAGGGAAGAGGTCACCCCCTCAAACTCGAATCAATTTATGCAAAGAGCAACTACGCAAAATTTTCCTTTTTCTCTAGAAGTATAATTGACTGTAACAGCCTCCCTCAGGAACTAGTGCAATCTCCCTCCCTCTCCACCTTTAAATCCAGGCAGCGGGTTGTACGCGTTTGGCCAGCCTGCTCCAAACTTCACTAAATACAACATCCGGAAATCGCCATAATGCCACGGCGCGGCGATAATTATATCTAAATCTAAAAATGTTTTCGAATGAAACAGCCTCCCCCAAGACTTAGCTCAGGCCCCCTTCCTCTCAAGCTTCAAAATCCGCCAACAGGCTGCCCGCACATGGCCAGTCTGCCCAAAGCTTCATCATCCCCCCACCCCACACCTATGGAAATCACCATAATGCCACGGCGCGGCGATAATCTAATCTAAATCTGATTCCTAGCGTTGAGTTTGGAAATAATTTACTACCGGCATATGTACATGTAAGGTGGCAGGCCCTAATTGGTTACTAACTAGTGCTGAATGTCCGTTTAATCAGTTGATTCTATAAAACTGGAGCGAGGTATCTGGCTTTTTCTGTCAGACTAGCAACAATAGAACTAGCACAGCCGGAAATACTGTAGATACTCAAACAAACTTTTACATTCAATAATTTGTTTGATTGTAACCGTGTGTTTATTTTCGAAGGTGCTGGCATGTGTGGGTCGGTTCCTGAGAGGAATAGTTTTCCCATGGAATCTCCCTTTGCCTCAGGGCTACACGGAGGTACGTTGAAACAATCTATTGTAAGCACACCAAATTGATTTTCCAAATTGACTTATTCATATTTTCACAATAAATTGGTAATCGCTTTCGCCATATTCATTTATAAATGTTATTAAGTTGATCTCAATCAACAAACTTTGTGTGCGTTGTTTTTTAAAAATATCTTATATAACAACCAATATAAAAATATATAAAGCCTAATTTCGGAAGCCAATTGAATGACTCGTGGACGCGAACTCAGGGTGAACGGCTACAAGATCGTTTAAACAAAGAAGTTGTAAAAATGTTGTTTTATCATAACGCATATTTAATTGTACATGCGTGGGTGTACATTTAAAATTTACTTGTTTTTCGTGTAATTGTCATCTTTACAGTTATTATCTGTCGTGTCCTCTAGTTCTACAATAATGAATTTTACAAGAGTATTGCTCGGTGCCGAACACTAGTCGAAGAAGATGCTGAATTTCTGGAGGCGGTTATGCCAGAATCAGAAGTGGGAAATGGCTGGACATTTTCTGCTGCTTCCCGAGGCCTTGTGAGGTGATTTCCATATATGTCATTCCCTATATTGTATTATGATGCGTGGGTGCACATTTTTGAATTTGATAAAGAAAATTTGATAGTTGATTATCCTAATTCTTTGCTTTCAAAGCATCGACCAACTGTTACAAGTTGGGCATGTGATTGAAGCTTAAGACATAACTAAATTCAAATAAAAAAGTAAATGGGCAGATTGATTTTTTCAGTGCGGTAATTTGTATGTTTTATTACATTTTGTTCTCCCTATGTTTCTGCAGACTCGCAACACCGCTTGTCCCCATCTTCGCCTACGTCTCTGCCAAGTTGATTCTACCGGCGACCATCAGGTGGCGAGTCCATCTGTCGACCGCACTGCTCGCAGGTGGCGCCACTGGCATGCACCTGCTTGCGGTTGCCACGCTACTCCGGCGGATGGCCCGACGTCGCCGTCTGCTGGGACGGCTGCAGGAGATGATGGCGGCCGCCGACACATACGTAAGGATTGTGCGGCGCTGCCTCCGTCTCATGCAGGAGCTGGAAGTGATCGGACGGGGACTTCTGTTGTAAGTTGGAGCTCTTTTTAAAACTGAACTGATCTTTATGGCGGTTTTGTTTGATCAAACCGAAGTATTTCTAAATACATTTTATTATTTAGATTTAGATATAATTATCGCCGCGCCGTGACATTATGGCGATTTCCGGAAGTTGTATTTAGTGAAGTGTGGGGCAGGCTGGCCACAGTGGCCATATGGCATCAATCTATTTATAATAAACATTCTCGCAAATGTTAAATTTCCATCAATAAAGTTGCTTTTCTAGAAATAAACATTCGGAATCAATAATCTTGGATTGTTTGTAAGCAATCATATGCATTTTTCCCCTGATGATTCTTGGGTCTTAGTCCGTTATATGATTCTTGAGTCTTAGTCCGTTATATGATTCTTGGGTTGGAAATTATTTTCTTGTAGGGTAACACCTTTGGCCTCCTCGGACAGATTGGCGAACTCCGCTCTGCTGCCACCGACCTCTTCGCTTCCGACTGCCTGCCGTTGCGTGGGACTACGACAGTTCTTGGCTGACACGGTCAGGGCGCAGTTTCGACTGATGCGTGACGCAACTGTCGATCTCGTAGCTTCATATCCTTTTTTTTATCGGGCAGCTAAGGAGTCCATTTTTAAATGGCTGGAAATTTGATGATCGGGGGAATTAAGACGAGAAATTAGGCAAAATAATCATAGATTTATTTGGGGGGGGAAAATGTCCGTAAACCACAGTTTACGGTCCACTTGTAAAAAAAATTATGTTTCCTTGACTTCAATAACAATAAAATACGTGCCCATTAAGACCAGACATAGACCACCGGGCCCACTACATCGCATTCACCAAAGAAGAGGATCTGTTAATGACGAATGACCAGGGGGACCATGAAATTGGATCATCTGATAAAATAAGCACTGTTGAACTTCGGGTGTGTATTGAATTATTTGTTTGATTTAAAATAAACTGTATGGTACTATTTATGAGGCAAATTTAGATTACGCTAGTTTCGCAAGAAAATTTTAAACTTTTATTATGACAATGCAATTTTGTAAAAAAAATTATTTCAAATGTTATCATAGATTGTTATAGGCAACACAGAAAAAATTGATGAAAGGATTAATACTCTGTTGTAATTCGTTTGGTAAAAATAATATCATGGATTTCATTTTTTCATAAGTTCTATCTCGGACTAATGTTTGGACTTTTTTTTAATAGCCAGTTACTGACTGGCTCGGTGGTCCCGGGTTCGATTCCCGGCGCGGGCTCTCGATTAGTCGATCCCGGGGTACTGGTGAAAATGTGCCCCTCGCCATAGTGTCTAAGAACTAGTCCTGTAGTGAAGCGACTACAGTGAATTTTAAAAAAAATTATTTTTTGTTTTATTTTCGAAGTCAATCTGTCAACTGTACAGTGTACAGCTCTCTGAATTCTTTCGTCGTCTTGGATCTTGTTTCGTTTCCGAATTTTGTTGTCCCTCTACTGAACCTGACGTTGATAATGGTGAGCACTTTCATATAATTCTGTATTCTTAATTAATAAGCTGATTTTGTAACAAATATATTGAAAAGTATATTTCTAGGTATTTTAGGAATTTTATTTTGTTTACGATATAGAGAAAGTTGTTCGTGCACTGACGCCCCTACTTGAACACCTGTCCATTCAGTTGGTCACTTCGACTGAAAATCTACAGGAGGCGTACAGATTTCAGCGACTCGTCACTTCTGGTCGTCGTAGACCGAGTCCAGCTCGAAAGCACAAGGAAGACGAGGCGGTCCTAGACGATAACGTTGAAGCCCACCAGATGGCGCTCCACAGTTTGTCTCTGCATTTGGAGGTCGGATTGGCCAGGTTGGTAAATGAGCACGCAAAACTACTCAGCTCGTTAGTAAAATATATGCAAAAATATAAAAAGTTACATGTCCCAATTAAAAGTCTAGACCGCTCTGGGCGGGTATCGTCAGGTTTGTCACTGGAAGGAAATAAATTAAACAGTTGAAATCGTGAGTTGGCTAAGAGAATCTGGTGTTTCAAGTATTTGGAGTTCTGTATCGCTAAAAAAAATTTTATTTCACTGAAGTGTATATCACAACAGGAGTTTCTGTATCCCTCTCGGTGCTTAGGCACTATATGAGTGGCACATTTTCACCAGTACCCCGGGATCGAATAATCGAGAGTCAGGCGCCGGGAATCGAACCTGGGACCGCCGAACCACAGTCAGTCGTTAGACCAACTGCGCTACGACGAATCGTACTTTTTTACTTTTATGTTTTTTTTATATTTACGTTATGACGAGTGTCATTCGTTTGAAATTATCGATATTGTTGCAGAGTTAAGGATCTCGTGGATCGGTGCAACGATGCTGACTTCGAATTCAGACAGGGAGCACCGCCTGCCGAGATCGCGTTCTGCGGCGAACAGTTCCTAGCCATCCGTCATGATCTGCAGTCATGCGGCGACTGCCTAGAGGAAAGCGAATTGAGGTTTCGCAAAATGTTTAATGTCGGCTCTGTGGACACTGGTCAGTTTAAATATATTGCCAGAGATTTTCTTTTCTCATTTTGATCAATTTACCATGAAGATGAAGCGCGCCAAGAATTTATTGGGGCCAACGTCGTGATAAATTAAGACACTAAATGACACTAGAACATTTCATTTTTTCAGATCTGTCCAATTCGTTAATGGCCGAAGCTTCTACGGAGGAGCCCACCTGCATAGTTATCCCTCTGACTGGAAAAACCGATATCGCGCCGGCAGATCAGGTGAGATTTTCGAAGTCATTTATCCTAGCTATAAATGAAGAGACCTAAAATAGGCACAAAATTGCGTCAACAAATCGTTGATCAGATCTTTGATGGTGTTTTTCTTTCAATTAATTTTTATTTTTACTATTAGATTTTCGAGGCTTTCGTCGATTCTACTGTCTCTACCACCGACCCTGCCGATGGATCATGGGATGCGGATGCATTGGTAAATTCAAACTCCCTTTATCTTCAGATTTTCCAAGAATGAGATATAGGCATTTCTAGGTTCAATTCCCTCACGTGAATAGATATAATCTCGCCACAAAAATTACAAGTATCACTTTAATTTATACTATTCCTCACGTGTATAATAAAAATGCATTTTGCTGAGTGCACGGTGGCGGTTCCTAGAATTTCGGGACCTCCGAGCACTGGGTCCACCGTGGATAACCCTGGAACTACCTGATAGCCATTTCTGCCATAACTTCACTGGATGTTTTTGTTGATGTCACCACGTTTTGGTTATGCTCCATCCTGTTGTGTTTTGCTCGTCGAGTTGCTCTCTTTGTTCTGTCGCCTCTGAGCTGGAATAAAAAGTCACTCTTTTTATCTCCAACATCGTTTGTCTGAGTCTTCGTTCCGCCATCTTGACACTCACGGTGAGACTTCCAGCGCGCCTCTAGATTACGCATACAGTTTCCAATATTAGGGTTATTGCCTGAATTAACAAAATTATTAAAACATAAAATGAACAGGTCACGATTTGCTGAAAATGCTTATGCTTTCCTTTTTAGGCTGTTTCTATTTTTTGTTCTGAAAAATCTTTATCATGATCACCCCACCCGCAAGACGGACGTTATTCTTTTATGATTTTATTTTAGTCTTGTAGCAGAACTTTTTCGGATTTATTGTTTTGGTTTTTTATCGCGGTTATTGTATCATATGACAGGTTGAACATTCATTATTAATCGAGATTCATTATTAAGTATGTTTTTCAGTTTTTATTGTTAATTATTATAAAAATATTTTCTTTTATTCCTTGTAGCGGAATTCTCGCGAGTCGCGTGACGTGGCCAACCGGATGTTCAAGGAGCTGAAAATGGTGTTGGTTCCCAAAGCGGAAGAGTGGCAGGCGCGAGAAGCAAAAGCAGTTGGTGCAACGGTCGCCACGCCGACCGACGCTTCCGGTTTCGTCACTGCCCCACCGATGCCGGAATCGACACCAACTTTAGCGTTGGATGGTCGCGGACTTCAGGAAATTGTTATCGGCGAGGCTGGAACCGGAAATGGCAGGCAGGAGGCGAACAAAGATACGTCATTCGTGTCCCCGTCCTCCATTGCTGCGATGGCCGCAGCTCGCGGTCGCCTAATGAATGCCGGAAATATAAGAGACAGTGACACTTTTGTTATAAACGGGGAGGAATTTTTTGGCAGCAGCGACGACGAATCAAAAGAAGATTCGTGTGATTCTGACGCCAGTTGACGCTTTTATGTTTTACTTGGTGTTGAAAAATAAACAACGGATTTTTTTATATTTTTGTCGACGAATTTTCAAACATGAAACTTATACGGAAGCAAAATGTACTGTGACTATCGCCATTACTAGAGCATCATGATTTGCGATATTATCCAGATGGCGGTGCTTTAATTATATTGGCAGACGAGGCAGAATGATGCTGAAGAGAGATAAAGGGGAGTGAGCAAGCATGGGTGACCATTATCTAGTCCCCAGTATTATCCCCCCCCCTTCCTGACCTTGGAATAAAATTGCTGTTGCCAAGTGTTCTGTCGATACGGCAGGATCATGTTACATGGGGGTCAGCGGCAGGGGGTGAAAAGGTGACGCGCGGGGTGGCAAGTCCGAAATTAGACATGCAATCACGGTTGATTCGGGAAATAAAATTTGCATGTCTGGAAAAGGCGCCGGAGTGTCGCGATTAATGCAACTTTCAATAAAAAAAGATGCAATGTGCGTCTCGACAGCACACATTTGAGTTTTTGAAATATTTTTTTTTTTTTTTTTTTTTTTAATTAACTGAAGTGACGGATCACAACAGGAAGATTCTGTACCCCTC